>JADBJO010013354.1:0-52833 GCA_016801955.1 Conus betulinus | reverse complement strand
TGAATGAATGAAACGCAATGTTTCTTCCCAAGATTTACAAACATCATAGTGCATGGACGCTGCAAATGTTACGGTGAAGGATTTACATACAGCTAATGGATAAGGTACGAATGTCCAAGAAACATGCAGTAACCACTAGCGAAGCATTTAGGAGGTATGCCAACGATGCAGTGAAAGCTGGTATCTAATTAGCAATACAAAGCCTGTCACATGATTCTGAGGCTTTGCAAGCGTATCTCCACCTCTGTCTGCCATGCCTTATGCTGTCAGACTGGTTGAAACTAAAGTACGATGCGGACAGATTTGTGGCTGATGAAGCGTTGAGAATGAAAGACAATCGAAATGGGTAGGCTTCAAGTCACTTAAGGCTGCGCATTTCGACTGTCTTTCAGCACTTGATCATATCTGCTTCTTACATTCAGTAGTCATATGCAACAGGACGAAGTCATATCATGTATATATAACTTAAAACTGGTGTCTTGTCACCCCTGGACTGCTCCATACGAACAGTCCTGCTTTTACTTTGGATTATACATCAGATTGACCTCATAAAGTACATGATATATCGTAACGTCAGCACCATGACACAGACTCAAACTCCCACGCATGTCCAGGTATGTCAGTTGTCGGGTTTCATCAGATTCCCTCTTTCTTTGTTGTTGGAAATCTTTGGAATGCCATCCCCGTTCCGTGATTTCTTTTTTCCTCCCGATACAGTGAAAACTTGCGGAAAATGCTGAAGCAGCAGATCTGAAATTCTTTTTATGTGAAACAGATCACGGTCTGTTGGTTTTTTTTCTCCCACCCTCCATCACACTGTCCATTTCTTCCCACTGCAGTCGTCATTTTTTTTTTTTCTGCTTTTTTATCCTCAAGAAGCTAGCAAGTCTGATATCTTTCATCGCTCATATTAACATAGTCAGCATGAAGTGAACTTAAGAGCCACAGAATAGAAGGAACTGAATATTACACTTTTTGGAAAGGAATAAAGAGATTTGATTGTTCAAAATAGGTAGTTTTTGCAGTCCATGCAATAGCTGTAAAATTTGGCCAAAGATTGTACCAGTTTGATGTTGTAAGTATGTTTACTGAACTGGGAGTTTCATACGAACTCTTCACTCCATAAAGGTGAAGTGAAATTGGTATAGTCGCATACATTTGAACTACCATCAATCAGCTCTCCACTTGATCTGACTTGAATTGACTGAAGTGGGGAGGTGGGATGGGGGGAGGTCACTGTGTCTGTCATTCTCTCTGTTTCTGTCAGATTGTCTGGACAGCAAAAACAAGCTTACATTTGCAAATTATGCTTATCATGACTATCGTTGGTTATGTTTTTTAATTTTGTTTTTGTCCTTTATTTTAGGATATAGAGCAGGGAGGGGGCTTGGGCTTGTTTTTTTTCTCTGTCTGTCCATCACTCTCATTATTTCTCTCTCTCTCTCTCTCTCTCTCTCTCTCTCTCTCCACCCCAGTGTCTGTCTGTCTGTCTGTCTCTCTCTGTCACAGTGTGTGTGATTATGTATGTTTGTGTGTGTGTGTGTGTGTGTGTGTGTGTGTGTGTGTAACTGTAAAGTGCAGAGAGAGGAGATTGGTATGTTGTATGTTTGCTGGGGATTCTGTGTGCAGATACCCCAAAGAAACTTTCCTCAGCCTCAAAGTTCGACATCAGTGATATTTACACCCCTACCCGAGGATCTCTGAGTGTGGTAAGATTCTTCATGGCAGTTGATTTAATTGGTCAAAAGTCAAAGCCCCCCGCCCCACTCCTCACCTCCCCAACAAGTTTTACAGTAGCAGATTTTTTGTCATTTGTATAAAGATGAGTGTAACTTGTGGTCCTGAAAGAATACATGTTCTTTTAATGCAGTATTTACACCATTGGTCCTTTGTTTTGTTTCATTTTTTATTTTTGAATTCATCCTATCTGGTGAAAAGAATGACTAGAACAACAATAATAGTTCTAGAGAATACTTGAAGTAGATATTTAAAGAGAGAAAAAAATTTTTACTTCTTTAAGACAGGTAAAATAAGTTGGAGGATAAAGCAGTATTTTTGTAGTCTCTCAAACCCACCGCTACTCCCATTTACCATCTTCTTTCATTCTTTCTCTAGTACCTCGTTTACTCTTTGTAAGTATGGAAAGATTGTGCTATGAATGTCATGTATTAAATTTTCCTTTCTTTTTTTCAACGCCGATCTTGCCCTGAATTGGACGAAGATAAGTTCATTTTGTTGTGTCCTGAATGTTGTGTATCTTGCCTGAAGAAGACCTAAGAGGTCGAAACGCATCATGTTTTTTGTGAATTGTGTGTCTACATTTTCTTGGCGGTTGGCTATTACTTACATTTAAAATTTGTTTAGATTTCCGCCTGCAGTTGCCTCACTGTGCAACTAGATCTTTCTTTTTTCTTTTTGCCCTCAACAGAATGTCTCAGAATCTGTGCAGCACTCCTCATTGCCTTTCCATGTGGAGGTAAGACCATTGATGATTATTCTGTCTCGCACGATGTTATGGAAACATTAGTTGACTTCCAGTCTGTCTTGTACAGTGCTACAGAAACAGTAGATTGCTGATATGTATTGTAGCAACATTTTGTCAGCTTGCCTTATATGGTGTTACAGAAGCATCATTATGTTTGTCACGCCTACAAAAAACATTAAATTGCCAGTCTGTCTAGTGTAGTGTCACAGAAACATTGTCAGCCAGTCATGTATGGTACTACTGAAACATATAAGAGCATCAGTCTTGACTTGTATTATGGAACATCATTATGTTTGACAGCCAGTTATGTAGGATATTACAGAAATGTCCGATGTCCCGTGTGATTTGAGTGTGTTCAGCTGCATGGTTACGGGCTTCAGGTGAGAGTGTAGAGAAGTGAAAGCAGAACATTGGATATATAAGTCTGTGTAGAATGAGAGGAGTCTCTTACTTTCAAGGACTGGTATTGGACATTATATTGTGATTAAGAACTGGCTGGTCCATTGGTACTGAAGGGAAAACTCAAGTGGTTGTGTTGAATTTACCAGATGGAGGCAACCGAGGACCTGACCACGACCAATATCGACCTGCTCATGGATGACGATGACCCAGGCATTGCAGGTACATGTTGACATATGTTCTGACCATGGCAGGTACATGCTGACATATGTTCTGACCATTGCAGGTACATGTTGACATATGTGTTCTGACCATGGCAGGTACATGTTGACATATGTTCTGACCATGGCAGGTACATGTTGACATATGTTCTGACCATTGCATTGTTGAGGTACATGTTGACATATGTTCTGACCATGGCAGGTACATATGTTGTGACCAAGTACATGTTCTGACCATGGCAGGTATATGTTGACATATGTTCCGACCATTGCAGGTACATGTTCACAAATGTTCCGACCATTGCAGGTACATGTTCACAAATGTTCCGACCATTGCAGGTACATGTTGACAAATGTTCTGACCATTTCAGGTACATGTTGTCATATGTTCTGACCATGGCAGGTACATGTTGATGTATGTTCTGACCATGGCACCATGGAGGTACATGTTGATGTATGTTCTGTCCACATAAAGACAGACTTTTTTTTCCTTATGGGTGAAATACTTAGAAGAAAGATGTGTATTTTAAAGGCAGTGTGAAACACCAGCATAGCGAGATGAAAACTTTTTTGTTTATTTGACCTTCAGTTATCATGTGCGATGACAAAATGTGCTAGCAAAATTATGCGAACCATTTTACAGTCATGGGGAATATCTACATGTCTATGCATTACTTCGTATGATAAATAAAAAAAAAAGAAGAAAAATTAGATAAAATGTTAAGAGAAAATAAAGGTCTCTTTGTAAATAAGATCATGGTTTACATAGCTAGCCCTGAGACCAAGGTTTTCTGACCATAAACTAACTTGACAAAAAATGAAACTGTTTGACATAACACTTGTAACTTACCAGCTTATCAATTTATGTCATTGTGCAGCTTCGACCGGACTGTACGCAGATTTTGACCAGTGTGTTCGTCAGAAACGGAGCTCCCCATCAGGTGTTGGATTTGCTGTTGGACTATGAGACAGCGGTCACTGAGCAAATCACCATACTGCGTAAACTTGTCAAACGAGCTCGTCTTGAACAACAAAAGTCAGTCCTCTTTACCTGGTCATTTTTGTGTACTAGCTCTGTGAATTAAACATGGTCACCATTTGAGATTGGGTCGTATAGCATCCATTTGTAATCTCTCATCCCTACCTCTCCCCTCTCTCTCTCTCTCTCTCTCTCTCTCTCTCTCTGTCTCTCCACCCCTTCATCCCTTTCCTCCCCTCCCTCCTTTACTCCCTCTCTCTCTCTCGCTCTGTCTCTCTCTCTCTCTCTGTCTCATTCCCTCTTTTTAAACTTAATCCTCTTCAGTATGCACTTGTCTGAGCTTAGTTACGCCGAAAACCATCGGCAAGGTAAGTAACTCCGTAATTTGAACATGGTTACCCAATTAAAAAATAATTTAAAAGAGAGGAAGGGAATAATGAAATGAAAATAATTTTAAAAAATTCCTACGAATATACATGTTGCTATATCGTAAGTTTGAAGAATGTCACATGAGCCATTTACTCGGGGGGGGGGGGGGGGGGGGGGGGGGGGGGGGGGAAATCTTCTTCAGAACTTTCTTTCGAATTGTTGTTCATCATACCTGGAACCTCATCCCAGTCGAAATCTAGGTCACTCTAAGCTTCATTACCCAGCACTTTCACTAAGTCTTATGCTGTAAATCCTACAAAACACAGTATCTCCCATCACTAAATCTCATTATAGAACGGCAGAAATCAAGGTTAGCCATGGTGAAAAAACAGCATTTCGACCTCAAAACTTAAAAAAATTCGTAACTCGAGAACCATGGCATGTATCGACACGTGGTTTTTTGCAAACGGAAGTAAATGGCTACAGAAAGAAGGAAGTCACGTTCTCGCGAGACTTCCTTTCTACGAGAAACATGGCGGCGCCCATTGTTGCCACGTATTTTACCGGGCACTAGCGGGCACTCAGCCTTTTGGCTATGTGATTTCCGGTCGGGTGTGCTAGCGGCGCTCGCTTGTCAAGAGAGTTAATGAACAAATCTTAAATAAAATGTCAGCAAACCGCCCAGAGAAATGTGGACAAATGAGTCACAAGACAAAACACAACGCGTTTTGACCTCTTGGGTATTCTTCAGGAGAAACAAAAACGTCGACCTCATAGGTCTTCTTCAGGTGAAACAAAAACAAATAAAATAACGAAAATGCTCTTAGCTTTGATCGCTTCAGATCACTTCATTTTTGTGTACTAGCTCATTGTATTGGACATTATATTGTGATTAAGAACTGGCTGGTACATGTTGTTCCATAATACATATTTAAGAGAAATATGTATTGAAGCGATCTGAAGCGATCAAAACTAAGTGCATTTTCGTTATTTGATTCGTTTTTGTTTCACCCGAAGAAGACCTAAGAGATCGAAACGCGTTGTGTTTTGCCTTGTGACTCGTTTGTCCATGTTTCTCTGGGCGGTTCACTGACATTTATTTAAGATTTGTTTAGATTTCCGCCTGCAGTCGTCTTACTTTGCAACTAGATCTTAATGATTAAGACAAAATGATTAACCAGTTTGGGCAACTTTTGACGGTTAATCTCTTAATAATTAGTCTCCCATTGGCCTGTTGAGGGCGACTCTATATTTTGTTTTCACACAGGTGATGTGGGAAATGTTGAGCATCAAGACACACAACATTTTGATGTGCTTGCTCCGGCTTCTGTGGCCACCATTTGGAGTGTGCTTTGAATAGAACCAAAATGTCAACACACACACACACACACACACAAAAAAAAAAAAAAAAAAAAAGACAAATCTTTTTATCGAGTTTGCCAAAACCAGTGAATGACATTGATGGAGGACAGCCTTCTTAAAATGAGGTGCTGCTAAATACTGAAATAGAAGTGCCTGGGACAACAGAGTGTTCAGTGTGAGTGTGCTTGAAAGGGATTCAGACTTTCGTAGCAATGTGTTAATGACCAGGAACTGGTCAGTGGGTGTCAGTGTACCAATCAGTTCCAGATTTTCTTGTGAAGAATAGGGACCACAATGGTTAGTAGCATATATCAATGCTACACAGACTCATGCATGTCAGACTACATCCGTTACTCGATTTTTTAAATACAAATTTTGATGAATTTTGGTCTTGCAAGGGGGAGGGTGGAGGGGTGCAGGAGGGGTTCAGGGGCTGCTGTCAGTGGGTTTTTTTTTTTTTTCTCTGAATAATTCCTCAGCTGTATAAGTTGTCCTGGCACCCTTGAAACAGATTTGTGGTTAGGTGTATGTTATTTCAGAAAAGCATAGTAGTTTAAAGGCTAAACAACTATTGATCTGCGCAGAGGTGACATAGACTGAACCTTTCCCACAGAAAGGAGGAGGTATTGTGATTCCCTTTACTGGTCAGGGTTGTCATACTGGCAGAGTTGAGTAATGCTGAAGTGTCCGTTGCAAGGAAGAGTTGCATGGGAGAGTGGCTCGTGAAAAGGTATGGAACATGAGGCAGCAAAAAGAAAATAAAAAAAAAAGGCTGAGCTGTAAGAGCTTGGAAATGGGATATGCATGTATGTGTGTGTGGCTGAGGAAAAAGGACACCTGTATAATGATCACTCTTCTTTCCAGTTGGTCGTGCAGTGCTGTAACTTTTTCGCTCTTTTATTTTCTCAACATGCCAGTCTTTTCTCAACACCATCTCTGCTTTTGTTTGTTTGTTTTTTTTTCCCCGTAGATTCAAGAAAACGTACAGCACTTTAGATCTTCTGGATAAGGAGAGAAGCACCTGGCAGCTGATCCGTTCCCTGTTCAAAGACCGTCTGGAATCAGTGTCCCTGAAGGAGGCAAGGATGATGGACGAGGAAGCAGACATGGCCATGGACCCCAAGCAACGGGTAATCTTGCATTTTGGTGTGGCAGACATCCATGATCAGTCAAAGGAAAAAACTGGTTCTTGTGAAAGATGCATGCGTCTGTGGCATGCTTTCTTGAATGTGTGGATGTATGTGTCCTCAATCACACCTTGGTTCACTGTTTTTCAGTATTGTATGATGATAGATGAGGATGATGATTATGATGATGCTGAGATTCTTTTGACAATGCAGAGCTGTTGTTCATATTTCCTTCCACACTGCATATGGCAGTGTCCCAGCCAAATTCTGAAGGTCCAGACAAATACAGTGTTATGTAGGGAATTTGAACAAGGTTTTCCAAGGTGCATTTCTGAATTACAGTGATCTTACCTATGTGGCCTCAGTCTTTGAACATGTACCATACCGAACATCTGGGTCAGAAGGCAGCCTGGCCAAACGATCCTACAGTGATAGGGTTTAAAGACACAACCTCACAGTCTCTGATGCTAACCACTGCTGCTGCTACAACCACATATCTATATTTGTCAAGCTTTTTTGTGGTTTTCTTTTTTTTAAATTTTCTTTAAGGGTTTTTTTTTTTCAAGTGTATCTTTTGTAACTGCAAACCTTTTGTTTTTTTGCACACCCATGTTTTGAGTCCACAATCTTTTCCATACACAACTTGTTTGGGGGTTATACTTTGTGCTGTAAGCTTAATATGTGTGTGTGCGTGTGTGTGTATGCAATTTTTTGTTATTCAGATCATTGAACTGAGTGAGCAAGAAATTGCGACCAAGCTGTTTGAAAAAGATGCTGATCTCAGACAGTGCCAGGTAAGTTTTTCTTTTAAGTGTTTTAAATTCTTTGGTCAAAATTTTTTGGTGATTTTTTTTTAAGTATGAAATCAGATGATCTTACTTTTTTTAACGGCATGATGAAGTGTTGCAAACATCATAATTTTGTTTTTGGTGTGTGGTGAACTCTTAAAGTCCTTAAAAAGTGTAAGTGTGTGGTTAATAGATTTCTGCTGGAACCAAGTTCTGAAACAGAAGACATTTTTGGTGGATCCCTGGTTGGTTGGTTGCTTGCTTTTTGCTGTGAAGTTTGTGTGGGAAGTAGGTAGGTTGGTTGGTTGGTTGTTGCTGTAAAGTGAATGGTTGCATTGTTGCTGTGAAGTTTGTTGTGGAAGTAGGTTGGTTGGTTGGTTTGTTGCTGTAAGTTAATGGTTGTGTTTTTTGCTGTGCCCAGCTGGTAGTGGACTGGCTGGAGAACTGTGCACAGGAGGACTTGGATGAAGTGCGGACAATGTCAAGTTCTTCACCGACCGTCCAGTGGTCTGGTGAGTGGCTACACAACCTTAAGCCGCTATATCCCCACCAGGAGAATGTTACAGACACACACAACTTTATTAAAGGGTTGTGTATTAGAAAAATATACACATGAAAGCAGACATGTTTTTTAATATGTGTAGGGGAATAATCTCTCTTACAACATGCATTTGGGTCATGTTGGTCTTTATATGTAGATAGAGTGAGGTTCATGCCTATTTCCAAAGGTCACAATCTCCATGTGCCATGTGTTCTCAATCAAAACTGGATAGTTCAAAGAGCAGCCCTTGTCAGTAATCTTTGCCCTTGACAGTAACCTTGCCTCTGCTGGCCCCAACGTCGTCCAGTCCCAGGCCTAGATGAATGAAGATTTAGCAAGTCAAATGTTCAGTTAAGAGCGCTGAAGGAATATCCTCAGAGGACAGAGTGGAGCAACCTGTGTACCCATGTATGGCATAATCGGAGCAGTGCTGTCCTAAAACCCCGGATGATAGGCTCCTGGCTTAGGCAGGAGATTCGCCAGGCTTGTGTCTATGGCCAGAAACCACTTCCCCTCAAAGCATGGGCACATGAAAGTTAGGGCTCTGTCCACCAGTTGCACCCTCGGGCAGAGCATTGCGGGTTTCGACGTTTGTTGTGCAGCAGGTTGGAAGTCACTGACTATGATGAGGCAGTGTTTATCTTTGTGACATGATTGTGGATGTGGATGTGACATGATTGTGGATGTGGATGCACTTAACTGCTTTGGCAGGCAGCATCCTGATCTTAACTGTCCTTGCTGTGTTTGAATCGCCCTGTTATCGCAGCTTTTTCTCCCTCCTTTCACCTCAGGTGTTGCACCATTTTACTTTGCACTGTGATCAAGCCCACATTGGTATTGGTGTATTTTGTGCTGAAGGGATATTGTGTGGCTGTGTGTGTTTTGTGGGTGCTTTAATTGGCACTGTCTGTTCTCATTCTCACTGTACATTTTAGCAGCGGGTGTTTGCTTGTTTTTTTATTCTTGGCTTTAAATTCTGTTTTTTTTTTTTTTTTTTTTTTTTTAAGAAATTCTTTTCGTGAATTTGTGGTTATTACTATCACTTTGTACCTTTACTTGGGAGAATGGGGGCTAAGCCTTTTGCCTTCAGACTGAAGGTGCAGACCAATGGGTAGGACCCTCACTGGCCTCTGTTGCCGGGTTCCAGGTTGGGGAACTGTACAAAGACATTTTCATAGGGGACAACTGTCTCCAGCTCCATTTGAGCATGCTTCCCACTGTCCTTGTTATTCTGGCATTTGTTTGGACAGGTAAGTGTGAGAGAAGGGAATTTTACTTGAAAAGGTAGTTGTATGATACACTTATGTCTAAACTGTAGGACACCTTCCCACCTCCACACTTCAGTAGGAAAAAATGCAAAACTGATCTAGTTCAAACAGGGCAGAAAGAAGTGAACTTGGTAACGGTGATCACTCTTGTTGTCTATCTGGGAAATGTAGGCGAGACTGGCTCCCTGCTGTCCCAACCTTGTTTCATGCCAAGTGGGCAGAAGGTAGGTAGGTATGAGAAAAGGGAATGTGTCGTGATCTTTCTCAAAGGGAGCGTGCATTTCATGGTGGGTCCAAAATGTATCAGGTGTACAAGTATGTAATAAGGCTAAGATTACTGTGTACCATAAGAGTTAATAAGGAAGATCTGATGAATGATTAGGGAGAAAAAAAAAAATTGTCTTTGGTATGTTTTGCATGTGACACATCTATTTATATATTTATTCATGTTATGTTTTTTAACATCCGTGCCACTGAAGGTACATTGGACAATAATCTGGTGTCTGTCTATTAGTATGTAAATGCCCATGGTGATTATTTGCAGGGAAAATACCTTACATTATCTTCAGAGTCGAAAGAAAGGAACTTCATTGCACACAGAAAGACTTCTAGTGGATCAGTTGGTGAGGGCTGTTTCTGTCAACTTTCTTTCCTTCATCATTTTTGATAAAATAATGTTAACTGTGTGGTCTTTGTGTACAGGTGTTTTGTGTTTCTGTCAACTTTCTTACCTTCTTCATTTTTAATCAAATAATGTTAACTATGCCGTCTGTGTGTACATGTGTGTTTTCTGTCAACTTTCTTTCCTTCATTTTTAATCAAATAATGTTAACTATGCTGTCTGTGTGTACATGTGTTGTGTGTTTCTGTCAACTTTCTTTCCTTCATTTTTAAATCAAATAATGTTAACTATGCTAAGTGTACATGTGTTGTGTGTTTCTGTCAACTTTCTTTCCTTCATCATTTTTGATAAAATAATGTTAACTGTGTGGTCTTTGTGTACAGGTGTTGTGTGTTTCTGTCAACTTTCTTTCCTTCATCATTTTTGATCAGATAATGTTAACTATGCTGTCTGTGTGTACATGTGTGCTTCTGTCAACTTTCTTTCCTTCATCATTTTTGATCAGATAATGTTAACTATGCTGTCTGTGTGTACATGTGTTGTGTGTTTTTCTGTCAACTTTCTTTCCTTCATTTTAATCAAATAATGTTAACTATGCTGTCTGTGTGTACATGTGTGCTTCTGTCAACTTTCTTTCCTTCATCATTTTTGATCAGATAATGTTAACTATGCTGTCTAAGTGTACATGTGTTGTGTGTTTCTGTCAACTTTCTTTCCTTCATCATTTTTGATCAGATAATGTTAACTATGCTGTCTAAGTGTACATGTGTTGTGTGTTTCTGTCAACTTTCTTTCCTTCATCATTTTTGATCAGATAATGTTAACTATGCTATCTAAGTGTACATGTGTTGTGTAACTCCATGGTAACGGCATTCTCTGAGATTTGTCGATCTGAAATTTGGGTTATCCTGCCATGTGAAAGCATGTGGCCACGACACAGCATCTCCAGTGCTGTTTTTTTTCTTCCTACCTACCCTTTTTTTTTTTTTTTTTTTGATGTCCAACCTCTGCGCCACCTCAGAGGCAGTGCACCACGCCGCTCATTCCTACACCCCGTCCACAGCCACAGCCCGGTCGACCCCGCCGCAGCCCCGGCACCGACAATCCACAGGGAGCAGTCAATGTTGAGTCGTCAAGAGGCAACCCACCGGAGGAGACACTGCACTGCTGCCGAGTCACTTCAATGGTGTTCAGTGGCGCCTGTTCTGATCAAACATACGCAGGACACCACCTACTAAGCCCCCTACTGACGACAGTAATTGCTTAGTCGCGGAGCCGGGCGAGTGAGCTCTCCCTCCGGAGGGCGCCACCACGTCCGTCCAACGACAGCCCCCATGGACCCGCCGATACCGGTGACCCCGACGGAACCAAACCAAGGCCACAGACGTGGAGAGGGCATCGAAATTGAGGTCACCACGAGACCATGGCAAGAAGGGCCACAGAATTTGAGACATGTTTTTTTTTTATGCTGATCGATGAGAATGAGGATGATTAAGATGATGCTACGGATTTCCATTTTGGTCTGAGACTACATGACAGGGCTGTACTCTACGCTTCCTTTCATAATATATCCCGGCATCAACCAGGCCCGAGAGATACAGGCACCTGCAGTGTTGGTCAGGAAATTTGAGCAACACTCTCAGAAACGCATCCATTAAGTGGATGAAACTCGACTGTGTGGTCCCAGTCTTCCCAACTGAGCCCGCAGCAAACTCAACTCTGGGTAGGAGCCGGTCGGGGCAGAAAAACCCACATGACTTCTGATGGGATTCGAACCCACGACCTCCCAGCTGGGAGTCCGCGACGCTAACCACTTCGCCACGGCGAGATACACATGGGTGGCTTGTGTGCGGCATACTCTTCTCACTCACCCCTTCTTCCCACATTTACAGTTACACATTTACATGTGCCTCCTCCTCCCCTCTGGCCCACCTCGGCTCCACCTACAGATATACACACAAACTGTATACATACACAGGCTTAAAGTGAATGTTTTAATATTCACATACCCACCTACATGATACGTACAATGCAAGTTTTGAAAGAGGTGTGGGAGTGGAATTTTGTTTTTGTGAAGGATACTCTTGGTGAGGATGTGGGAAGACCACACACAGATCCAGGTTAAAGAGTGTGTCACAGGGTGGGTGGGTGTGTTTGGTTTTTTAACCTTCCTTGACTCCACTAGATCATGATGTGGTGACGTCAAAGCAAGCGAGATGACAGTGAGAGGTCTTACAAGTGCAACATACAATTGCCTCTCACAACAGAACGCACACAACACTAGTTGAATGCATTTAGTACAGTTCTGTAAGTTTGATAGGTAAAAGATGCCCGCTTATCACAGGTGCTGTTCCTTGGTGACCAGTTTGATCCTGAGGAAAGCTGTGTGAATCGCACACACGCACCTGAGCTATGTTGACATTGTAATGAAGTACAGTACAGGAAGGTATACAAAGACATCAAAGGTGTGTGACGGTGCAGTGCAGTGAAGTACAGTACAGGAAGATATACAGACATCAAAGATGTGTTGACGGTGTAATGAAGTACAGTACAGGAAGGTATACAGAGACATCAAAGATGTGTTGACGGTGTAATGAAATACAGTACAGGAAGGCATACAGACATCAAAGGTGTGTTGACGGTGTAATGAAGTACAGTACAGGAAGGCATACAGACATCAAAGGTGTGTTGACGGTGTAATGAAGTACAGTACAGGAGGTATACAGAGACATCAAAGGTGTGTTGACAGTGTAATGAAATACAGTACAGGAAGGTATACAGAGACATCAAAGGTGTGTTGACGGTGTAATGAAGTACAGTACAGGAAGGCATACAGCATCAAAGGTGTGTTGACAGTGTAATGAAATACAGTACAGGAAGATATACAGACATCAAAGATGAGTTGACAGTGTAATGAAATACAGTACAGGAAGATAAACAGACATCAAAGGTGTGTTGACAGTGTAATGAAATACAGTACAGGAAGATATACAGACATCAAAGGTGTGTTGACGGTGTAATGAAATACAGTACAGGAAGATATACAGACATCAAAGATGTGTGACAGTGTAATGAAGTACAGTACAGGAAGGCATACAGACATCAAAGGTGTGTTGACAGTGTAATGAAGTACAGTACAGGAAGATATACAGACATCAAAGGTGTGTTGACAGTGTAATGAAATACAGTACAGGAAGGCATACAGACATCAAAGGTGTGTTGACAGTGTAATGAAGTACAGTACAGGAAGGCATACAGACATCAAAGATGTGTTGACAGTGTAATGAAGTACAGTACAGGAAGGCATACAGACATCAAAGGTGTGTTGACAGTGTAATGAAGTACAGTACAGGAAGGTATACAGAGACATCAAAGGTGTGTTGACAGTGTAATGAAGTACAGTACAGGAAGATACACAAAGATATCAAAGATGTTTGTCTTGAAACCCAACTAATTCCTGCTAGGTTGAATAATAGATCAGGAAGGTAACCTTGTTTCCCCATAGTCACAGTCCATGCAGATAACTCCAAACAAAAGCTGCACGTTACTCATGCACATAGCACACATACAGACGAGAGGCACACGGAACAAAGGTTTCCTGGAAATGGGAAGCTCTGAACTTTGCTGTATATTCCAAGCTTCCACATGAGCAAGCAGTCACAGAAGAAATGTACAAACATTTGAGGGCTGTTGAAAAAACATGCCGGTGAAAATGGCAGCAAAACAATGGAAGAAAAAACACATATGTACACAAGCTTTTACCATCTTTTCTCACAGTGTCTGTCTTGGGAACTGATCATGATACTGCATTGCAGGACCCGGATGCACCGATACGTCAGAAGCGATTCCTTGATGACCTTGACAAAGAAGACGAGCAGCGTCTGTTACAGCACGTCTTCATGTGCATCCGTGCTGGACAGCTGATAAGGTGAATCTCTGAACAAAAAAACGTGCAAGATGATTGAAAATAGTCAGCAGATCGTCATTCATGTGATCAGTGTTTGTAGGGTCCGTGTCTACAGTTGATTCAAGTTTGAGGTCTGTAAGTACAAAGTGAATGAAATGCTGAATGAGATAAGTTATCAAAATTCCTTCTTTTGGGTAGGGAATGGCATTCATTTGCAGGATTTGTGTCCCTTGACAGGCACAGAGGCGCCAGTGTTTTACCTTTTGCCATATCTGCTTAACGGAATTTTTTACAGATGTAGGGCTGCTCATTTTTTTTTTCTGGAGAGGAAAACTGTTAAGGATGTCTGCCAAGTTGAAACAAACATCAGTGATGATTTGTGTAATTTACCAGTTCTAATTGCCATAGCTGTAGAAATACCCTCAGTTACCAGCCATTAGTCGGCTTTGTTGTCATCAGTATCCATTAGAAATGCACAATGCCCAGAATGCTCATGTCTTAAGTTCAACCAGTTCCAAGAAAACACGCGTACAAATGATATTTGCTGATTCATTCTCAACACTATTCGTGTGTTCTGCTTTTAAAAGTGGGTGCTACGTGTGCAAGGTGCACTGTCTGTCAGCTTGACCTCAGACATGGTGGTCTGGATGACATTATGTGATTTGGCAAAACTGTGACTGCTGAGGTATTTGATGATGCAGCAAAGAACTATACAGGCAAATCAAAAACTGCGCAGAGAGATTTTCCATGTTGTACTCTGACATGCTGAAAAGATCCCATGACAACGTTTACAGTTTACAAATTTGCCATTGTCTGATCTAGGTGTTACTTTCGAAGTACCGTTTTTCTTTTTTCATTTGTTTTTTTTATTGAAACTTTGTGCAAGCTCCGTGCTGTGACTGCAGAAACAGAAGTGATTGTATGTGTTTCTTCACTTCTGCTGTATTGATCCTGC
Source organism: Conus betulinus (assembly GCA_016801955.1). Lineage (NCBI taxonomy): Eukaryota > Metazoa > Mollusca > Gastropoda > Neogastropoda > Conidae > Conus > Conus betulinus. The sequence continues at coordinate 37,810 of JADBJO010013354.1, read as the reverse complement.
CTGTAGGCTCAGGAACTGTGCCAGAGCTGTGGTCAGGCATGGAGAGCGGCGACATTGGAAGGCTGGCGACTCTACCACGACACAAACCGTCAGCGTCTGCAAGCCACCATTGCGCCCGTCACAGGCAATCCACAGCGGGACATTTGGAAACTAGTGTGCTGGAGAATGGCAACTGAGGTAGATCGTTCAGGGTGGTGGTGGTGGTGGTTCTGTGTGATACATGATTCCAGTGTCACGGATTGTTTGAAAAAAGAAAGAAAGAACAAAAAAAAAAAAAAAAGAACTTTCATGTTTGGATGAAAAAATCAAGAAATGAATAATTCGAGGGCTGACTGGCAGAACCCAGTATCTCACACACACACATATATATAAGGGAGATACTGGGTTCTGGAGTCAGCCCTCGAATGATATTCCAATACTGGGAGAAAAAAAATTAATCATATACGATCAGTATCACAGGACTGAAAATCCTCAGCCTGTGTGGCCGTAGGCTTTATTCTTTTACCTTGTGAAATGCGCTTGGTGAGCTGGTGTTTGCTAGTGAGGAGGTAATATTTCACTGTTTGACATGTGTGACTAGAACAAAAAGTCATTGATTTTTGTAGTTGCTTGTATAGAATACATGCCAGTTCGATGCAGGTCAGAATACCAAACTGATTCAGGTAAATATCTGAATAAGTTTAAAAAGAGGAACAAAATAACAAAAATAATCATTACAATGAAAATGATACATTGATAAGCAGTAACAATTGCAAAACGACATCAGTGCCCCAGAACTGGAGTGTTGGTATTGTCATTCTCATTCATTCAGTATGTATGGCAGTTTTGCATGTTTGGTTATGTGCAAGATCAAAGTTGTTGAGAAACCCTTTTTTTATTTGGTTGCTCCTTACACAGGGTAAATACGACCCATTTGAAACGGCCATCTATGCCGTGTTGAGCGGCAACCTGAAGAGTGTGTTGCCGGTGTGTCACTCGTGGTATGACTACCTGTGGGCCTACTTCCGCACGCTGGTGGACCTCAAGGTGGGAACAGGAGATCAGACTGCGTAGCATCACCTTCCGCGCACCTGTTGACATGCCCCCACAGTACTGGGACAGTGTGTGAGTTTGCCGGTCTCTGTTTCCTTGTTTTGTAACCATGGTGATGAGGAGGCCTTGTTCATTCAGGTCTGTCTGTTTATTTGTCTATATGCAAGATCACGCAGGAACTACCAGAACACGTTGAACCTTTCAGGTCTGTCTGTTTGTCTGTCTGCAAGATTACGCAGGAACTACCAGAACACGTTGAACCTTTCAGGTCTGTCTGTTTGTTTGTCTGTCTGCAAGATTACGCAGGAACTACCAGAACACGTTGAACCTTTCAGGTCTGTCTGTTTGTTTGTCTGTCTGCAAGATTACGCAGGAACTACCAGAACACGTTGAACCATTCAGGTCTGTCTGTTTATTTGTCTGTCTCTAAGATCACGCAGGAACTACCAGAACACGTTGAACCATTCAGGTCTGTCTGTTTATTTGTCTGTCTCTAAGATCACGCAGGAACTACCAGAACACGTTGAACCATTCAGGTCTGTCTGTTTGTTTGTCTGTCTGCAAGATTACGCAGGAGCTACCAGAACACGTTGAACCTTTCAGGTCTGTCTGTGTTTGTTTGTCTGTCTGCAAGATTACGCAGGAACTACCAGAACACGTTGAACATTCAGGTCTGTCTGTTTGTTTGTCTGTCTGCAAGATTACGCAGGAACTACCAGAACACGTTGAACCATTCAGGTCTGTCTGTTTATTTGTCTGTCTCTAAGATCACGCAGGAACTGCAAGAACACGTTGAACCATTCAGGTCTGTCTGTTATTTGTCTGTCTGCAAGATCACGCAGGAACTACCAGAACACGTTGAACAGAACTTGGTGAAAGGATAGGATACTGCCAGAGCATAGAGCTGTGAAATTTTGGTGTGGATCCAGGTTCCTGTCTGCAGGATCATGACAAATTTTCCACAGAACATGAGTGCTGTGAAGTGGCTGTCAGGCAAGCGATCTTTCTTCCTGCAGGTGGAAATCATCCTTAAGCTCTGGAGGCCATTCCTGAGATATTTGTAAATCTGAGAAGAAAATCAGGGGTTGAGATGGGGGAAGGGGGGAGGGGGAAGGGCGGGGGGAAGGGGGGGGGGGGGGGGGGAAAAGAGGGGTGGGGGGGAGAGGCTTAGACAGGATGCCATTGACATGCTCAGCCCATCATAGAAGTGGACAAATTTAGGATTGGCTGCCATGATTCTTGCAGATAAGTACTGGTGTGTTACATGACAGCACTTCTCGGGCCTTCCTTCCTGTCTCTCTCTGTAGCTAATTTTAAGGAACCTCTCGTGTCTCGGTACATCAAAGAGAACAGAAACTGAAAAAGAGTATGTATGTATGTGTTGGGGGAGAGGGTGGATGGGAGGAGTTCAGCTTATGAGGAGAAATAAAAAAGCCATTGTTGTGAGACTGGTGTTGTAGTGTTGACTGTTCATGGCATTTTGCAGGATGGAGCCGACCCAGGTGTTTGAGGAGCTAAGAGCCAGTACTGATGAGGTAAGCTAAGGGTTGGCTGGATTGCTGACTGCACTGCCCAAGGCCAGTGTAGGCGCAGTTGACTAGGAAAGAATTGTTGGAAGTGAGATTAATTGAGTATTCAAGTTTCGTGGAGCTAATATAGATTCATGCTCGATCGCTGTAATATTATAGAATGAGCAGCTGAATGTAGAGATAAACAAAAATAGATGAACAGAGTGGACGTCTTCAGCAATAAACAGGAATCCCAGGTCTTTGAAAAAGTTGTCTGTGGATTGACTCGATTGTATATGGGGACTCTCCAGATATGTAAGGTATTATTGTGGTACTTCCTGGTTCGAAGTTTCTGGTAGGCTTTTAGAAGATGTATTTTAAAGAGATGCATGAAGCTTTTTGTTTGTTTTTGTTTTTTGATGACCTGTGAGTTGATTTTAATATGGTGACAGCCCTGATATGGCCCTTTTTGCGGTCAGCTGGCTATAAGCAACATTAACTTACCTTACCTTCCTGTTCCATATATTTTTAGAAGCGATATGTAATCTTTTGTTCATCATCTTCATGCATGATTTGTAACTGATTGAAAGCAATGTTTACATTCTTCAAGGCAAAGTATTGATTAATTTCACCATCATCTTGTTAATAGTGATGCAAAATCCTAATCATGCATTAGTACCAAAGCTCTTAAGCTGGGCCTCTCGGGGTTGCAACCTTGCCATGGTCGGAGGGCTTGCGCGGTCCCATGATCCCTTAGACTTTGCTGGCAGGGGGCATCAGTACTTGAAGATAGGCTAGTTTTTTTTTAAATGCTTCTAGGCCTGAAAAGTTGAAGATGCTGTCTGGCCTAAGCACAACGTGGTGAGGAATTGATGCCCCTGGTAGGGCCTCCCATGTCAGATAGGCTAAGGGTGAGGACCCTGACTAATAGTAACCCCGCCTTTCTCCTTTTCTTGTTTTCTGCCTTTCTTATTTGGCTCTTTTCTGTCTTCGTCTCCCCTTCAAGTCTTCTTCTCCACACTCTTTTCTCTCTGTGGCTTTCTTAAGATCTGCCGCGTTTGCCATGCGGTGCGACCTGTGATAGAGGGGAACGAGATTTTGGTGATTGAGAGAGCAAGTGCCCTCAACACATCACTTTGGCTCGAACCTCTCCCAGGCAGGAGCTACACTCTGGCCCGGGTGTATCAGTCGGCTCATACTTCATGGGGCTGGGTCAAGACAGGCAGTTCTCTGGCTGGCCAAGTTAACGCCTGCAGTGCTCGGCTCTCAGCTCCTGGGAGTTGAGCATGATCAGGGGGGGATAGGGTTAGTGGCGCTCTGTTTGTCGTATCTCTGTTTGTCGTATCTCTCTCCTGAAGTCTGGAAGGCAACCTCCAAGAAAAAAGTCTGGAACATTATCAGAAAGATCAAAGGGAAGAAAACCAACCCCTCAGTTCATCACCTGAAACTTGCCGATGCTCTGATAACTTACAAACAGGCTGTTGCCAATCTGCTGGCCTCCACCATTCGACAGAACTCCTCATCTGCAAATATATCTGCAGCCTTTTTAAGAAATTAACAACTCAGAGAGATATCTTCCTACAGTTTCACATCAGACAACTCTGAAGCCTACAATCTACCTATTTCAATTAATGAATTAAAATCAGCTTTGCAAACCTGCAATGATTCTGCTCCTGATCTGGATGATATTCATTATTAGGTTTTGAAACATCTTCCAGAAAGCTGTCTCCAGACCCGTCTTAAAGTTTACAACCATATTTGGACCACAGGGTGCTTTCCACCCTCCAAGCGGAAAGCCCTGATCATTCCAATCCCTAAGCCTGGAAAGGACCTTAACAACCCATCAAATTATCGCCCAATAACTCTGACCGGCTGCCTCTGTAAGCTGATGGAAAAGATGGAAGCTGGAAACCGATGGCCTTTTAGCCAGTGCACAGTGCGGGTTCTGGAAATACCACTTGACAGTTGACCATTTAGTCCATCTGGAAACCACCATCCGCAACGCCTTCATCAATAAACAGTATGCGGTCGCTCTCTTTCTTTATCTTGTAAAAGTGTACAACACCACATGGAAATCAGGAATCCTTATGGATCTGCACAAACTTGGTTTTCATGGTCATCTACCTCTGTTTATCCAAAACTTTCTGGCTGATCGACAATTCCAGGTACGTGTTGGCACCACACTCTCCGACATCCATGGGCAGGAGTTGGGTGTAACTCGAGGGAGCATCCTTTCTCCTGCCCTTTTCAGCATCAAAATCAACGACATTGTGAAATCGGTAAACCAGGGTTCTGAGTCCTCTTTGTTTGTTGACGACTTCGCGCTGTACGCAGTTGGAGCTTCTTACGTCAGCGTACAGCGTTGAAGTGTCGACCCCAAATTTGTGTCAACAAAATCCAACAGTGGGCAGAGGAAAACGGGTTTAACTTCTCAAGTACCAAAACTCAGTCATCCATTTCCACAATTTTTTGCTGATCCTGAATTTTGTCTGGACAAGTCCACCATTCCAGCTGTAAAAGAAACCAAATTTCTGGATGTTATTTTTGATCAAAAACTGAACTTTAAAAGTGATATCCAACACACTAAAAAACTGCATGTCAGAAAGCACTGAACATTCTGCGAGTTGTGGCACACACAGATTGGGGCACTGACAGGAAAACTCTCCTCCATCTTTACAGGGCTCTGATCTGCTCCAAACGGGACTATAGGTGTGTAGTGTATGGCTCTGCCAGACCGTCCTACCTGAAAATTCTAGACCCTATCCACCATCAAGGGCTTTGATTGTGTCAGGGTGCGTTCTGCACCACTCCTGTTTATAGCTTGTATGCTGAGGCAGGAGAACCATCCCTCTCAAATCACCGACTAAAACGTGCCTTGAATTACTGTCTGAGTCTCTCGTGTGAAGCTCAAAACCCTGCATGTGACTGTGTTTTCGACCCCAAATTCCAAAAGAAATTCAATTACCATCCCAGTTCCATTCCATCCTCGGGGATTCGTATTCTTCCCCATCTGAACAAAGCAGGTATAGACCTTGGAGTGGTTAATGATTTCTCCAAGTTTCCTGATGACCCTCCATGGACTTTCTTCACACCAGAGGTCCGGTTCAATTTAGCCTAATACCGGAAAGATTCCACTAGTTTCCTTGGCCTACAAGCCCCTTTTTGCTGAACTGTGTTCCAAGTTTCCATCTTTCAAAAAGAATTTTCACTGGTGGTTTCAAATCTGAGGAGGGAGTTGCCTCTGCCATGTTTTGTGCAGTAGACCCCCCTCAGAGATGTGCCATACACATTCCCACCAACAGCTCCATCTACACTGCTGAGCAGACAGCCTTGGTCCTGGCACTTCAGATGATCTCCAGATTGAAACAGAAAGATATCCTTATTTTGTCAGACTCCCTTTCTGCTTTGGAGAAGAATGCCACAAGGCGAAAGTTGATCAGGTTTACTCTTCCTCACACTGATCTGAAACCGAAAACACAGGTCTATGTCAAAGACCTCTGGCAAGAGGAATGGACCTCGCAGACGGATAACAAACTATTTAAAATCCATCCAAACCTCAACGAGTTTTTGCCATGTTCCAGAAGCGGCCGTGAAGAAAGAACAGTCCTGTGCCGCTTGCACACAGGCCACTCGTATATGCCCATTCTTATCTTTTAGAAGGTGAAGAAGCTCCGTGGTGTATTCCATGTCATGTTCCACTCACAGTCAAACATATTCTTTCAGATTGTTGGGACTTGCACAATGAGAGACATAAACACTTTACAGCAGAGTCCATGAAAACCTTGTTCAGAGATGTTCCACCTGACGTGATCTCGTGAGTTTTTGAGAGAGATTAACATTTTTCATCTGATTTAAGATTTTACAGAAGAAAGATTTTTAATGAAGTGTCTGGTGTGTTTTAGAAGACGTATTTCAAAGAGATGTGTGAAAGTTGTGTTGGTTTTTTTTGTTTGTTTGTTTGCTTGTAGTTTTTTGGGTTTTTTTTAGATGACTTGTGAGTTGATTTAAACGTGGTGACAGCCCTGATATGGCCCTTTGTGGTCGATTGGGCTATAAGGAATAATACCTTACCTTACCTTCTGCTTTGGACCCCATTGCCACCCATAATCTTAAGCACCCCTCAACTTCTGAAAGTTTTTGAACTGTAACCTCCCTAAAGTCAAACGGACACAACGTAGTGTTTGCTTGGGTTCCCAAACATGTGGGCATTCAAGGCAATGAGGTGGTTGACCAGCTTGCCAGGAATGCCACAAAGCAAAAGTTGATCAGGTTTCCTGTTCCTCACACTGATCTCAAACCCCAAACACAGGTCTATGTCAAAAAGACCTCTGGCAAGAGGAATGGACCTTGCAGACGGATAACAAACTATTTAAAATCCATCCAAACCTCAACGAGTTTTTGCCATGTTCCAGAGGCGGCCGTAAAGAAGAAACAGTCCTGTGCCGCTTGCACACAGGCCACTCGTTATATGCCCATTCTTATCTTTTAGAAGGTGAAGAAGCTCCGTGGTGTATTCCATGTCATGTTCCACTCACAGTGAAACATATTCTTTCAGATTGTTGGGACTTTCACGATGAGAGACATAAACACTTTACAGCAGAGTCCATGAAAACCCCGTTCAGAGATGTCCCACCTGACGTGATCTTTGAGTTTCTGAGAGAGATGAACATTTTTCATCTGGTTTAAGATTTTGCGGAAGAGAGATTTTTTAGTGAAGTTTCTGGTACATTTTTAGAAGATGTATTTTAAAGAGATGTGTGAAAGGGTGTACCGTGTTTTTTTTTTGGTTTTTTTGTTTGTTTTGTTTTGTTTGTTTTTTTTTTTCGAGATGAGTTGATTTTAATGTGGTGACAGCCCTGATATGGCCCTTTGTGGGGTCAGCTGGGCTATAAGCAGCATTACCTTACCTTACTCCCACAAACCCTCCAGGTCACATGACACAAATGTTCTCGTTCATTACAAAAAAAAAAAAAAAAAAAAAAGAAATAAAAAAAGCCAAACATAAAACCAACTCTTTCACACAAGCAAAATGGCCATGAACGTTCATTATAGCTTCGCACTTGCCTGCACAAGATCCATTCTCACGCAAAGAGAGGGATGGTGGTGGGAGGGGTGGGGGGATGAGGGAGTAGGGGGTGGGGATTCGACAGATCATCAACAGAATAGGACTAAAATGCTTAACAGAATAGGACTAAAATGCCAGAGCATAGTTTAATAAAAAAAAAAAAAAAAAAAAAAAAAAGAATTCATCATCCTACGTCATGTTAAAAATCTGAATGCATTGGAGAACATTCCATATGTAAGTAACAGGCTTGAAAATGAAAAGGGGATGGATGGGGGGCTCTGTGTGTGGGGGTGGAGGTGCGTGTGAGTATGTGTGCATGTGAGTACATGTGTGTGTGTGTGCGTGTGCACGCGCGTGCATGCATGCATCTGTGTATGTTTGAGATATATCAGTTCTGTGGTTTTTCTTCTCTCACTCCTTTTCGTTGTCCGCCTGTCTTGGCTGTCAATCTTCCTCCTCCTCTTTCTCACGGTTTGGATAAAGAGGAGGGCGATCCTCATCCTCTTTATTGCTTGTCCATAGAAGCAGGCAATCCTCATCAAGAGGGAGGTCCTCATCAAGCGGAGATCCTCATCTAGAGGGAGATCCTCATCTAGAGGGAGATCCTCATCTGATGGGGGGTCCTTTACTAGAGGATGATCCTCATTAAACAGGCGATTCTCATCTGGAGGGAGATCCTCATCAAGCGGGAGATCCTCATCTAAAGAGAGATCCTCATCTAGAGGGAGATCCTCATCTAAAGGGGGATAAGGGGGATCCTCATCAAGCCGGAGATTCTCATATAGAGGGGGATCCTCATCTAACGGGGGATCATCATCAAGTGGGTGATTCTCCTTTAGCAGGCCGTCCTCAATATATTGTTGCTGGGCCGGTGTGGAGGGCGATCTTCATCCTCATCTTCATTGTCGCTGGGCCAACGTGGTGGGCGATCTTCATCGTTGCTGGGCCAACGTGGCGGGCGATCTTCATCGTTGCTGGGCCAACGTGGTGGGCGATCTTCATTGTCGCTGGGCCAATGTGGCGGACGATCTTCATCCTCATCTTCATTGTCGCTGGGCCAGTGTGGCGGGCGATCTTCATCGTTGCTGGGGCCAACGTGGTGGGCGATCTTCATTGTCGCTGGGCCAATGTGGCGGACGATCTTCATCCTCATCTTCATTGTCGCTGGGCCAACGTGGCGGACGATCTTCATCCTCATCTTCATTGTCGCTGGGCCAACGTGGCGGGCGATCTTCATCGTTGCTGGGCCAACGTGGTGGGCGATCTTCATTGTCGCTGGGCCAATGTGGCGGACGATCTTCATCCTCATCTTCATTGTCGCTGGGCCAACGTGGCGGGCGATCTTCATCGTTGCTGGGCCAACGTGGCGGGCGATCTTCAATGTCGCTGGGCCAATGTGGCGGACGATCTTCATCCTCATCTTCATTGTCGCTGGGCCAGTGTGGCGGACGATCTTCATTGTCGCTGGGCCAATGTGGCGGACGATCTTCATCCTCATCTTCATTGTCGCTGGGCAAATGTGGCGGACGATCTCCCATCCTCATCTTCATTGTCGCTGGGCCAACGTGGTGGGCGATCTTCATTGTTGCTGGGCCAATGTGGCGGACGATCTTCATCCTCATCTTCATTGTCGCTGGGCCAGTGTGGCGGACGATCTTCATTGTCGCTGGGCCAGTGTGGCGGACGATCTTCATCCTCATCTTCATTGTCGCTGGGCCAATGTGGCGGACGATCTTCATCCTCATCTTCATTGTCGCTGGGCCAACGTGGCGGGCGATCTTCATTGTCGCTGGGCCAGTGTGGTGGGCGATCTTCATCGTTGCTGGGCCAGTGTGGAGGGTGATCTTCATAGTCATCTTCATCGTCAGTGGGACAATGTGGCGGGGGATCTTCATTGTCATCTTCATAGTTGCTGGGCCAACGTGGCGGGTGATCTTTATCGTCGCTGGGCCAACGTGGCGGGCGATCTTCATCGTCATCTTCAACATCACTGGGCCAGCATGGCAGGCGATTTTTATTGCCATCTTCATCATTGCTGGGCCAACATGGCGGGTGATCTACATGATCATCTTCATTGCCGCTGGGCCAACGTGGCGGGCGATCTTCATCATCATCTTCATCGTTGCTGGGCCAACATGGCGGGCGTTCTTCATTGTCACCTTCATCGGCGCTGGGCCAGTGTGGTGGGCGATCTTCATCGTCATCTTCATTGTCGCTGGGCCAGCATGCGGGCGATCTTCATCGTCATCTTCATTGTCGCTGGGCCAGCATGGCGGGCGATCTTCATTGTCATCTTCATTGTTGCTGGGCCAGCATGGCGGGCGATCTTCATCGTCATCTTCATTGTCGCTGGGCTTGTAAGTGGGGGGGAATGGGATCCTGGTGATAGAGAGAGCCTACTGTTCTCAGCACATCACTTTGGCTCGGACCTCCTCTAAGACGGGTGGCATACATTGGCCCATGTATGTCAATCAGCTGCCTCTACGTGAGGTTGGGTCAAACTGTGTAGTTCTTGGCTGGCCTTGGAAACCTTGTAAGGGTTCACCGTCTGTCCCCAGCAGTGTGTCATGATCTTGGTGGAATAGGTTAGTTACGTTCTAGCTGGTGTATATCCCTGCTGAAACCTGGAAGGGGTCAAGAGTTGGTTTCCCCCTTGACCCTGGCCCCTTGTTAGACTCCATGGTGGGTGGGTAGGCAGGGATGAACTTTAAAAACTCAAACATGGGCTCACTCCCAACAAAAAAGGAAAAGAAATTGTTCCTCCGATTCAACTTGGACTCAGACTCGGATGATGAAATAAGGACAGTATCAGGATTTTGGCCTTGTTGGTTGGTGATGGAGGGTGTAGACGAAGCTCGCCCTCTCTGTGGGGTGAAGAGATTGAGTCCTTTTGCAATTTCGAGAGGAGTAGAAGGACTCTCCGGCGTACCCAAATTGATGAAACGGCTGAGGAACGGTTCTTTTTTTGATAGAATGTGCAAAACAAAAGCATTCTGAGTTGCTTCTCAAGTCGACGACATTGATTGACAGGCCAATCAGAGTGACACCTCATAAAACATTGAACTCAAGCAAGGGCATCATCAGGTGCCGTGATTTGAGAGGCATTTCGGAGTTAGAGATAAAGATGGAACTGGCTTCCCAGGGTGTTACCCACATCCACCAGGTTTTAGCATGAAAAGACCAAGACCGTGTGCCAACAGACACTTTTTTCCTAACTTTCTGTACGCCAACTCTCCCTGTGTTTGTGAAGGTCGGATATTTGAGGGTTCCCGTCGCCATGTACATTCCTTCACCTTTGCGATGCTTCAAATGTCAGAAGTATGGACATTAAGGACCGGTGTACAGAACAGGAGGCGTGTGACAAGTGGTCTAAACCAGTGCATAAAGGTCCATGTGATTGTCCGCCCTGTTGCATAAACTGTAAAGGCAACCATCCTGCTTTCTCGAAGGACTGTCCAGTCTGGCGCACCGAGCCTGAGATCCAGAAGGTACCCACAGAGAATCGAAATCTCGTTCTTTGAGGCACGGAAACTTGTGGAGAATAGACAGTCCTCCCTCAGCAAGTCATAAGCTGATGTCGCCAAGGGGAGCATGGTCAGTGTTGGTGTTCAGACTGAGACTGTTCAACTTTGGGTTGGCTCTCAGCATCATGATCGGTAGATGCGACAGGAGCCTTAACATGCACAGAAAGAAAGTGGAAAAAGAAAACAAAATTCAAACAGTGCCTTGGGGTGGAAGCTCAATATCCACCTCCCCCCGGACTCCTCGAGGGTCTGAGCCCCCTTTTTTTTTCCAATCACAGACCCTCTTGGAAGGCTGCACAGGTAGCTTCTTTGCCTGGGGAACACTCTAGAAGTCGACCTCTGATGAAGCCTCCTCTTCCCTCTCGTCCATCTGGGGGTGGAAATAAGTATCGTCCTTCGTCAGCCAAGAAGGTGGCATCTCCATTGCCTTCTTCCAATCGCTTTTCTCCTTTGGAGATAGAAAGTGATGGGGACAATGAGATGGAGTAATTTCCTTTTTGTTTTTTTTATTGTCATAGCCCTTATTCAGTGGAATATAAGAGGCATTAATGCCCAGTATGAGGAACTCCAGCGGTTGTGTTCTGGCCTGAAACCTAGTGTTGTTGCGCTGTAGGAAACATTGTCGAAACCAGGAAAACATTTTTCATTGGCAGGCTTTAGTTCAGTAGGTTTTCCTGCTTTACCTACAGATACTGGCAATGGCGTCACTGGGGGTGTTTCCCTTCTTATTCACAGATCTTTATTATTCAGCGAAGTTAACTTAAATACCCCATTACAAGCTGTTGCGGCCAGGATTACTTTCAATAAAACAATAACTGTCTGTTCACTTTATTGTCCTTCTGGTACAATATCCAAGCAACAAGTCATGGATCTAATAGATCAGCTTCCGTGTCCTTTTTTTCATCTTGGGAGACTTCAACGGGCATTCCCCTCTTTGGGGTAGCTCATATTCCTTACCTCGGGGTTTCATGCCTGAAGAGATCTTTAATGAACCGGACTTGTGTTGTCTAAATGACAAATCAACATAAATGCATTCTTCAAATGGTACCCTTTCGTGTTTGGATTTGTCAGTGTGTGATCCTTCATTAGTTCTAGACTATGATTGGTCAGTTCTCGATGATCTGCACGGGAGCGACCATTTCCCTGTAATGCTTTCTCCAATTTTGAAGGAACCTGTTTTTTCCTTTCCTCAGTATTTTTGCTTTAAAAGGGCTAATTGGGATTTCTTTCATTCAGCCATAACTGATAAGCTAGATGCTGAAATCGTTTTCCGATCAGAAGACCCAGCAGAGTCCTTTACAAATATTTTGTTACCATGTGCGAGAGATACCATCCCACTCACAAAACCAGGTCCGAAACTACCTGGTACACCATGGTACAACCAGGATTGTAAGAATGCTTGCAACGTTCGCAAAAGGGCCCAACGTTTAGTCTTTCAGCATCCTGTGGCCCCGAATGTTCAATCTTATGAGAGGAAAAAAGCAAAGGCGAGGTTTGTTTGTAAAGGAAGTACACGAGTATCTTGGAGAAATTTCTGCTCTTCGCTTACATCAAACATTTCCAAGAAAAAAATCTGAGAGTTGTTAAAAAACGTTAAGGGCAAGAACAGCTGCCCTTCAATCCACCATTTAAAACTTGATGATACACTCATCACTGACAAACAAGCTGTGGCTAACTTGCTAGCTTCCACCATAGAAACCAACTCTTCCTCTAGTCAAAAATCTGCCGCATTTTTAAAGATCAAAACGCAAGCAGAAAAAAAAGCTTGACTTTCCTCACCCAATCAAGAAGACTACAACTTGCCCTTAATCTAAATGAACTGAAGTCTGCCTTGCAGACGTGTCACGATTCTGCTCCTGGTCTTGATGAAATACATTATCAACTCTTAAAACACCTTCCGGACTTGGGTCTTAACATTCTGCTTCAAGTTTATAACATGTCTGGTCGTCTGGGTCTTTCCCAGCTTCATGGAAGAGCTGTAATTGTTCCCATACTGAAGCCAGGGAAGGATCATTCAAACACAACCAACTATCATCCAATAGCCTTAACAAGTTGTGTTTGTAAGGTGATGGAAAAAATGGTAAATGGTAGGCTCATGTGGAAGTTGGAAACTGATGGGCTTTTAACCATGGAAAGTGTGGTTTTAGAAAGCATCACTCTATCATGGACCATTTAATCAGATTGGAAACCACCATTCAAAACTCTTTTTTAGAGAAAAAGCATGTTGTTGCCATTTTTTTCGACATAGAGAAGGCCTATGACACGATGTGGAAGTGTTGAATCCTGTCAGACCTCCATCGGATGGGTTTTCCGTGGCAGTCTCCCAGTGTTCATATTGGCAGACAGATCCTTACAGGTCCGTGTGGGGACAACATTATCAGAAATTCATAAGCAGGAAATGGATGTTCCACAGGGTAGCATCCTTTCCCAGCCCTGTTTAGTATAAAAATAAATTAAATTGTCAATTCTGTCAACCAAGGTTCAGACTGCTCTCTTTTTGTTGATGATTTTGCCCTTTATGCATCTGGGAAATCATTCGCTGGTGTACAGAGCCAACTCCAGTTGTGTGTTTATAAAGTCCAACAGTGGGCAGTCGAAAATGGGTTCAAGTTTTCATCAGTTAAAACAGAGTGCATCCACTTTCACAATTTCAGACAACCTTTTCCACCACCAGAAATTTTCATAGATAAGGCTCAAATTCTGCTGTCACAGAAGCCAAATTTTGGGATGTTACCTTTGATTTAAAAGGCTGTGCCAGTCTTGAATAAAAGTTACTTTGTGTTAGGTTTCCTTATGGGAGCAAAAACTACCCCACTTTGTTTACTGTTTGATCAAAAGTTAAATTTTAAAGCCCATATTCAGAAGTTGAAAACATCGTGCCTCAAAGCCATGAATATCCTCCGTGTAGTGGCTCATAACGGATTGGGGTGCAGACAAACGCACACTTCACCATCTTTACAGGGCGTTAGTTCGATCAAGTTGGACTACGGCAGCATCATTTATGGCGCTGCTAGAGCCTTGTATCTAAAAGTCCTAGACCCAGTTCACCATCAGGGTCTTCGTCTCTGTCTTGGAGCATTCCGCACCACCCCTGTGTACAGCCTGTACGCAGAGGCAGCTGAACCCTCACTGTGCAACCGCAGGCTGACTGTCTTTGAATTACTATATCAGACTGCTCTCGGAACCGGAGAACCCTGTGTATGACTGTGTCTTTGACCCTCAGTTCCAAAGCAAATTCGAAAATAACCCTAACTGTATTCCGTTGTTTGGTCTTCGTATGCAGCCTCACATGCGGAATGCAGGTCTAGACCTAGGAGTTGTGTCCGATTTTTCTAAGTTTTCAGATCAGCCTCCGTGGACCTTTTTTACATCAGAGATTCGTTTTGATCTTGCAGCTTTTCGCAACTCTCTGGCATACAAGGCGTTGTATGCTGACCTCTGTTCAGAATTCCCATCCTATCAGAAAATTTTCACTGACGGTTCCAAGTCTGAAGATGGAGTGGCCTGTGCAGCCCATTGCCCTGGTGCTCTTTCTCAAATACGGTTGGAACATATTCATTCAGATATTTCTGCTTACTCTGCTGAACTTACAGCTCTGGTTCTGGCACTGAGGGTAATCTCCCAATCTACGAAGAGGGACTTTCTGGTTTGGTCGGATTCACTGTCAGCTTTGGAGGCCATAGCTGGCCGCAACCTTCAGCATCCCGAACTTTTACACTTTTTTGAACTTTTTACCAAGTTGAAAACAGAGGGTTACAACATTATTCTGGCTTGGGTTCCCGGTCATGTTGGCATCAGAGGGAACGAAATGGTTGATCGTTTGGCCAAGAATGCTACAAGAGAGAAAACTGTCAAACACACCTATCCCCTGCTCAGATCTGAAACCCCAAATTTACGATTATGTCAGAGACCTCTGGCAGGAGGATTGGAATACACAGACGGATAACAAACTGTTTCAGATCCATCCAAACCTAAAGGAGTTCCTCTCATCTTCGTCTGGTGGTCGTAAAGAAGAAACAGTTCTGTGCCAGCTGCACACAGGCCATTCGTATTTTACCCATTCCTACCTTTTAAAGAGTGAAGAAACTCCGTGGTGCATTCCATGTCATGTTCCACTCACAATGAAACATTATTCTTTTAGAGTGTTGGGACTTACACAATGTGAGACACAAAACATTTTACAGCAGATTCCATGAAAACCTTGTTCAGAGACGTTCCGCCTGATGCGATCTTTGAGTTCTTGAAGGAGATTGACATTTTTCATTGGATCTGAGATTTTACAGTGGAAAGATTTTTAACAAATTTTTGGATGGGTTTTTGGATGTATTTTAAAGAATTGTGTGAATGACCGACTTGTGAGTTGATTTTGTCGTGGTGACGGCCCTGGTGTGGCCCTTTGCGGTCGGCAGGGCTGTAAGCAACATTATCTTATCTTATTTCAGCTTGTTGGTTTTTAATCCTAGTATTGATTCTTTAATCTTTTTTTAATGGTTTGGATAAAGTTTTTGCTTTTTAATCCTTTTTTAACATATATACGTGGTAGTTTGAAACGTGGTGACAGTCCTGAGATAACCTCTGCTGTTGACGGGACTATAATTTTAATCTTATCTTATCCTGCTGCTGAACTTCATTCTCCTCCTCTCCTAAATCTGTTTTGGGTATCGAGCTTATTTGTTGGAAAGCAGGTCTCGGATGGAAAAGATTGAGAACAAGAGGGGGTGGGGAGGAGATATCCAGCAGTCTTCTTTAGTCTTCCCATGGTGGGAAGGCCTGTAATACCATGGTCTGTGTATTACAGCGCATCCGGTCGGAGTGTAACCAGTGGTACCATGTCATTCAGAAGCACATCATCCTTGGAAACATGTCTGGTGAGTACTTCTTTCTTTCATTTTGCTGTCTATAGGTGTAACAACACAAAGTCTAGTGTTCGTGTTGCGGCCGTTTCTACTGATCTCTGTGATATGCCGTCTGGAAGTTCAACCCTGTACAGGGTAGAAAAAGCTGCTGGCAGCAGTTGCTGGAAAGAGCTGTACATTGTGGTAACTGTTGGTGTTTGACACAGTAAACAATATGGCGATGCCATTTACATGCATGAATTTGTTGTGGATAATTTTTGACGATCATAGTGGTGATGCGGTGTGGAATGTGGCGGAGCCAAGCATTCGGCAACAGAAAGTGGTGCACTTCACTCTTTCATCAGCATAAAAGAAAATGGAAGTGAATGTAGATGAGTGAAAGTAAAAATAAAGCTTGGTTTCAAGCCTGCATTTCAAGGGAGATAACCCTGTTGGAAGAAAGCGTATTTATATCCTTTGCATTTTTCTGTCTGTCTCTCTTTCTAAAGAACGTCAAGTGCAGATAAATTTGGAGCCTAACTCCAAATGATTTCATTTTTGGGTGCTTATGACAATTTACTTGATGCCTGTCTTGAACATAACCTCATTATCTAAAGAGATACACTGTGTTGATAGCTGTCATTTTGCTTCAGCAGCAAGCATACTGGAGCCTCCTTTGGAAAGGCTGGCAGCCACTGTGCAGAGTGGTGTAATTTTGGCTGGACACATTCTGAGTGGCTATACAGCTGCCAGTAGCTTTCTCTTTGGTATGGTGATGATAAAACTACAAATCATTGATAAAACTACAAAAAACTAAAACTACAAAACTACAAATCATTGATAACATCCATCCTTCTCAACAAGGGCAAATGCTGGACAGTGACAACAGTTTTTTTTTTTTTTTCCGAAAAAGAATTCAGTGTTTGAGAAATTAGGCTTCAGACAAATACTCCACAACTTATACAGTGTTTGAGAGTAAAAGCTCCAGAGTGAGTTTCCACATCTTGTACATGGACCGTGAGACACTTGACTGTGTTGGGTAACAAGTCAGCACATAGACTGGCAATTGGTAAGCTTCATAAGCTGATCTGATCTAATGCCAGGCCTCTTTTTTTTCCCATGAATTCACAGATTTTGGTGAAGTGTGGCAATGAGAAACTGAGAAAAAAAGAAATTTAGGGGAGAAGGAAAAAAAAAGTGGCAGTGGAAATTGTAAAGGGTTGGTCCCATTCTTTTATACACTTGTATATGTGTATATATACAGAACACGGATGTCACAAAATGTCATGTTGATGTAAACTTCTTTATGAGATGAGGCAGTTGGCATTTTGTCTCCTGAATTGAACGCAAAAAGAAAATCATACAGTAAAGCATATTGTGCATACACAGTGCAAAAGCTAAAAGAGAGCCACAGAAGCAGTACATTAAACAGTCCTGGTCATGGCTGCACTGAAAAGTGGATAGTGCACCACTGACACTTAGATGCCCATCATGTTGTTCCATTTTGAAAGCAAGTTTCAACAGTTGTCCCAGATGACAGGAGGGAGCATGCCCTCCACCCGTTAGAATTCAGCGACTTTTTTTTTCTTTTTCTCAGTGGGAGCATAGTGATGCAAATCATGTCCCAGACCATTTGTCACACACCACATATGCATGCACTCAAACACAAACATAGCATGTTCACTCCATGCGTGTGCATCTTCTCCATTCACCCAAAGGAAAGACTGGGGAAACAAGAGTTCACTTTTTTTGTGTTCCCCTTACCAGATACAACAAAGAATGTCACAATACCAATATGTTAAACATACACGTAATAGCTTTTTTTTTAAATCTAAATTTCATTTTCAATTATTATTCAACCCCCTTTTCTTCTTTCTTTTCAAAAAGCAACGCATAGGTATTACATTTCTCGTTCTTGTTTTTGAAATACTGAACAGTTGCATTGAAAAAAGTTTCTTTGTAAAAAATTCCCCCCGCGGGAATCAAGTGTCCAGGAGGTTAGTAGTGGGATCTAATGGTTGGACACTGAGGTTTTCCATAGGAATCAGTATTGACCAAACAGAATCCCTAGCACACTTCTGTCTGCACTACATCAACATCGAGCACTCTCTGGTCATATGGAAAACTAGGTTTCCCTTTACAACCCCCAAGGGTTTAAATCGGCTACCAACTTGGCCCAAGCCAAGTGCCGTTTCCTCCTGTCTGGCAACTCTTGGTCTGCTGTACACATCAGTAATACACCCTTCCTGCAAAACATTGAGTTTCTCTCACTTATCACGTGCTTCAGCGTCCAATCAAGGACAAGAAAAGGTTAGTGATTCAAACACTGTTCGCATATGGTCTGACATTTCCGTTGAAAATGAAAGTCAAAATCTTGCTTTTTAAAATGGGCCCTGCATTTCGCGCCCAGAATCTCCCATCATGACCCCATTCCACTGAATGTTGTGGAGGGTTGTCATCCCAGAGGTAAAGCAAAGAGGCGTAAAAAGAACTGGACTGGTCACAGTAGCTGAACCCTGTCACGCATGATTTAGAGTCAGAGGGCTGTGGAGATCCCTGGCTGCCCATGCCTCCTGTCGTGGCACCTCTGCGACTGGCTGTCACCGGACAGTGAGGACAAAGAATTGTTCTGATCACACATGCTGTCACCGGACAGTGAGGACAAAGAATTGTTCTGATCACACATGCTGTCACCGGACAGTGAGGACAAAGAATTGTTCTGATCACACATGCTGTCACCGGACAGTGAGGACAAAGAATTGTTCTGACCACACATGCTGTCACCGGACAGTGAGGACAAAGAATTGTTCTGACCACACATGCTGTCATTGGACAGTGAGGACAGAGAATTGTTCTGACCACACATGCTGTCACCGGACAGTGAGGACAGAGAATTGTTCTGACCACACATGCTGTCACCGGACAGTGAGGACAAAGAATTGTTCTGACCACACATGCTGTCACTGGACAGTGAGGACAAAGAATTGTTCTGACCACACATGCTGTCACCAGACAGTGAGGATAAAGAATTGTTCTGACCACACATGCTGTCACTGGACAGTGAGGACAAAGAATTGTTCTGACCATACATGCTGTCACCGGACAGTGAGGACAGAGAATTGTTCTGACCACACATGCTGTCATTGGACAGTGATAAAGAATTGTTCTGACCACACATGCTGTCATTGGACCGTGAGGACAAAGAATTGTTCTGACCACACATGCTGTCATTGGACAGTGATAAAGAATTGTTCTGACCACACATGCTGTCATTGGACAGTGCGGATAAAGAATTGTTCTGACCACACATGCTGTCATTGGACAGTGCGGATAAAGAATTGTTCTGATCACACATGCTGTCATTGGACAGTGCGGATAAAGAATTGTTCTGACCACACATGCTGTCATTGGAGAGTGCAGATAAAGAATTGTTCTGACCACTCATGCTGTCTTTGGACAGTGAGGACAAAGAATTGTTGTGACCACACATGCTGTCACTGGACAGTGCGGATAAAGAATTGTTCTGACCACACATGCTGTCATTGGACAGTGAGGATAAAGAATTGTTCTGACCACTCATGCTGTCATTGGACAGTGAGGACAAAGAATTGTTGTGACCACACATGCTGTCATTGGACAGTGAGGATAAAGAATTGTTCTGACCACACATGCTGTCATTGGACAGTGAGGATAAAGGATTGTTCTGACCACACATGCTGTCATTGGACAGTGAGGATAAAGAATTGTTCTGACCACACATGCTGTCACTGAACAGTGAGGATAAAGAATTGTTCTGACCACACATGCTGTCATTGGACAGTGAGAATAAAGAATTGTTCTGACCACTCATGCTGTCACTGGACAGTGAGGATAAAGAATTGTTCTGACCTGGCTGTCATTGGACAGTGAGGATAAAGAATTGTTCTGACCACACATGCTGTCATTGGACAGTGAGGATAAAGAATTGTTCTGACCACACATGCTGTCACTGGACAGTGATAAAGAATTGTTCTGACCACACATGCTGTCACTGGACAGTGATAAAGAATTGTTCTGACCACACATGCTGTCACTGGACAGTGATAAAGAATTGTTCTGACCACACATGCTGTCATTGGACAGTGAGGATAAAGAATTGTTCTGACCACACATGCTGTCATTGGACAGTGATAAAGAACTGTTCTGACCACTCATGCTGTCATTGGACAGTGAGGATAAAGAATTGTTCTGACCACACATGCTGGAATGAAATTTTTTTTTTCAGGGATAGAGATGAGTGTCAATCATTGAGAACGGTGATGGTGTGTTTGCAAAGGGAGGCAACTCCTTCCCTCTGCCCTTCATTTTTTTGTCTTCTAAATTCACACTGTGATGTTGGGTGTGAAAACAATGTAGAGCTGAGATTTCTAACTGATGCAATTTTATTTTAAACTTCTGTGATTTTATAGTTTTCTCTTTTTGAACAGTACAATGAAGTGCTTGGCGTTACATTTTGATTTCTGTGTGGCATGTATGAAGTTTCAATAAATTTGAACACATATATGTAACTATTGATTTTTTTTTTAAAGATCAGCTCAATATGGTGTTATAACTAAGATCCGAACCAAGGCAAATGTGCGCGTTCATATTCATACATGTATATTACATGTTTTAACAAGAGGTTGCATGTGCGTGTGTGTGTTTTTGTATGTATATTTGATTTTAAAGGAATACCTGTTAGTGTTAGCATTGATGTGCCAGTCCTGTGTGCTTGCAGCTCTGGTGGAGGTGATGTATGACTGGGTGAAGAAAGAGCATCAGACTCTCCCCCACCATCTCATGCGCTTCATGGCTCACCTGGTCCTATTCCTCAGGCGCATTGGCCAAGACATCAATGTAAGCCTGCATCACAGGGCGGGGGGGGATCATGTTGGAGGAAGGGGTTTGGAGTGAGGGAAGAGAAAGTTGGGGGGAAGGGGGGGTTGCATAAATGACAAAATCAAATGCTTGGACATTTTGACTGCTAACATGGAGATTCTGTTCTGATCTGTTGAATTCATGGATGATAGAACTAGATTTCACAAGCTGACAACATTCATTGAAAAAACGAGAGAATGTCTCTTGAATTCATTGATGATATTAGTTTTAGAGTTAAGAGGTGTGGACAGATTAAAGAAGCATCCTTTCTGAAACATTGTTTTTAACTTCATTATGTTCATGTGCTTATTTATCAACACTTACATGTCTGCATTTTCATGTGTGTGTGTGTTTGCTCTCCTGCAGGAAAACCTGAGCACGGTGATCTTGGAGGCTTACGTTGAGAGCGACTGATCAGTAGCGACCAGAAGCGACTGATTGCTCGCTATGTCTGTCCTCTGCCGGCACAGCAGCAGGTTCAGTGGTATGCTCACTTCTTGGAAGGTGGGTTCCCAGTGAGACTTGCTCGTTGTTGTGTGCAAAAATGTCCTAGACAGTGAATGATTTGATTTTTGTCAGTATTTCATGTAAGTGCTTGAAAAGTCCTTGAACTTTTTTATCAGGGAATCTGTATTAACCCTATAGTAAGCGTTGCTCAGAATGGACACTAACTGTCAGTAAGCTGTATCTAATTGATGTGGCCTTTTTTCAATTTCTTTTTTGGACATCTCATTTTTCTTTCACATTGTTTCATGCACCAGTTGAAGGACGTGCCCTGATCAGAGAATGTTACTTCTGCTGGCCATCTTGTTTCCCATGCAAGAGTGCCTCAAGGTACTCTAGCAATCTTTAGCAAGGTGTTAGCCTGCTCATCACAAGAGAGAGCTGTGTAACACCACCACTCGCCTAACTGGTTGAAATTTTTTACCCATTTTCTGTGGTTTTTTTTTTTTTTTTTTTAATATTATCTTTTTAATCGGGGGGAGGTAAACTATACAGGAACTGGTGCGTTTGGCACAGCTCAGTTGAAATTTGCTGTGTCAGTAGTTTTGTGCATGAATGAATTGAATTGTTTGTTGTAGCTTGTATGTGAAATTTGCCATATGAATGTCAGTATGTAATTTTGTGCATGAATAAATTGAATTATTTGTAGTAGCTTGTGTGTGAAATTTGCCATACAAATACTGTTAGTTTTGTGTGCATGAAAAACCTGAATTATTTGTTGTAGCTTGTGTGTGTGTGTGTGTGTGTGTGTGTGTGTGTGTGCTTTGTACCATGGCAGAACTGTATGGTGACAGCCTAGAAAGGTCCCAGTCTGGTCATCCACACTGTAATTAAACTGAAGCTTCTCAGGCAGTCCTACCCATCCCCACCTCACCTCACCTCACCTCACCCCGTCCACACCTGTCTTGTTGACAAACAGGCCCACACTCTGATCACCTCCATGTTGATGTAGGTGTCAAAGGTCAGGAGGAGCGTCAGACCTGTCTGCAGCAGGCGGAGGAGGCGGGGCTGGACGTGGCTGCCATCACCAAGCGGGTGGTGGAGAACATCCGCAACAGGGAGGCCCCCGTGGTCAGCCTGGACACGTCCCTGGCCATCAACATCGGCATCTCCGAGGTGAACTGTTGCTTCGTGGCAAGGAATAGGTTCGAGAGTTTTCCGCTGTAGGGATGCCATGGGCCGCTGCCCCCCTCCCATCCACTCCCCTCAAACCCCACCACCACCACCTCACCCCTCATCATAATGGTGTGGTTGAGAATTTTGTTTATTTGTTGTTTATCACATTACTTGTTTATTACATTATATTTGTGTGGACTTTGTGACACATGGTTCCCAGCTGCCTTTTCGCCACTTGTCCACTTCGTTCCCCCCCCGCCCACTTCACATCCCCACTACCTCCCACTTCTCTCTTCTTTACCCCACCGGTTCACATCCCTTGTAAAGGATCAGATCTATCTCACTTCAAGCCACCTTCCAACCATGCCCCTGCTGCCAGCTTTATTGGGTTTATAGTTGTTTTATCAAGAAGATGAACATTGTTTTCCTTGTAATTTTACTTCTTTTTTTTGGGCGGGGGGGGGGGGGGGGGGGGGAAGAAAGGACACAAAGAAAAGCCTGCACTGGTTTCTTCCAGATCCGTCCGTGTATATAAGGTACACACAGGCCCCTACAGGTATGGAGAATTGTCTGGAGAGTGCACAAGGTGTTCTAGATCCTTTGCTGGAAAGTACCTGTGTTTTGAAGACAGGATTTTTTCATAGCATTGCAAATGTTTCTAAGAGGTGTTGTTTTGGGATAGAGGAGAAGACAGAAAAACATTTGAGCTGTATTGCCTGGATGGGAAAGATCAGTCCTGGATCGTTCAGCAAGTCGGATGATTGTGGTGTAAATGCAGGTCGGATGATTGAGGTGTAAATGCAGGTCGGATGATTGTGGTGTAAATGCAGGTCGGATGATTGTGGTGTAAATGCAGGTCGGATGATTGTGGAGTAAATGCAGGTCGGATGATTGTGGTGTAAATGCAGGTCGGATGATTGTGGTGTAAATGCAGGTCGGATGATTGTGGTGTAAACTGTGTAACAGTAGAACTGTAATTAATTGTGAAAACTAAATTGTGGATTCAGAGTTGTAAAGGATGTGAAGTTCATGCACGTACAAGAATTTGGTTTATGATTTTGTTCTAGAGGGGTAACAGTGTATACTTAGAAATGCTTTCAAGTGCTAATGAAGTCCTTGAAAGGTGATTGGCTGGAAGTGGATGGGCACCTACAACATAGTGATAGCCCCGATATGGCTGTTTGCGATTGGCTGGGCTATATGCAACATTACCATACCTTACCTTGTCTGTGTTGTTATCTGAGGGTAGTATTCTTTGCGTGAGCGTTGCACTATCTCCCTTTTATGGAAAAACCCACAGCTTCAGTGGGCTGTGTCTTCACCAGCATGGTCTCAAGAGGGAGGCAGGCTCTTCCTGTGTGACCTCGCTCCCAGACAGGATTTCTTCACTTTGCTTTCTGCAGGTTGACGAGTTAGGTATACAGGTGCATTACACTGTTCTGACCTGGGCTGTTGTTTGGTGCAGGATGACCGACAGAAGATTGAAGCCATTGACTGGCTGGTGTTCGACCCTGCTCAGAGAGCAGAAGCCCTGAAACAAGCCAATGCAGTGATGAGATCCTTTATCGGTGAGATTCTGATCACATGTGTGTCGGTCTGGAATGCAGTGGTTCTTTAGTGAGTTGTTTATGGATTTTTGTCAGTATTTCAAAGCTATGCTCTCATCTACTTTTAGTATATTCTGTTGACCCTTTTTTTCTCTTTTTATACAGAACATACTTGGAATACACTATAGGTAAAATGGACAACAGCAAACATGTGATACAAATGTGCAGCATATGAGTTGATGTGAAAGTTATTTTTTCTCTGTGTTGTCCCTAATTTTTCATTTTTACAGAATTGAGTGGCATTCTGGCAACAGGAGCTCAAGTACTCGTCAACAAGAATAACATATCTTGCTACAGATATTTTCAAAGTTGTGCTAGCCATTAATGCCTACTACGGGAAACCAGCTTTTGGTGTATGAGCTTTTGGTGTAGAGACTGGAGAGCAAAGAAGTGTCCTGAATACACCAGACGAGAAACATTCCAGACCACAGATTTTGAGGGGCGTAGGTCATGTCAGCCATTTGTCCCCCAGTGTCGTAGGTCAGCATTATTGTGTTAGTGAGAGGGTCTTTGTTCTTATACGTAGCATGGAAGATGACTTCACAAGAACATGGCTGCCTTCATGGTAGAATGAAAGTCATTTGTGCTAAAGCTGTGCTGAAACAAATGCGTGTGATTTCAGTCCTCTGACACTGGAAGAGGAAGACGTTGAACAGTTAGAACTGTTTATAGATGTCTGGGATTGATTAATTTTGTGTGTGTGTGTGTTTCTTTACCGCTAGCTGACATTGAATCTTAGTGCAGTTAATTTTACAGCCACTGTCTTCAGACTCTCATCATCAACTTCCAAAACAGTTCTAACATCATTTTGTGTCTCATAGATTAAAATACTTGTAGTTTAAGAGTCTCCAAAGTGTTTTCCTTTCTTTCTATGATAATAAGCACAAACTTAACAATGTTATCACCTGTGCTGGTGTCTAACTGCAAATTTCATGTGGAATTTCACTGTCCCATTATTTCAACACTGGTGAGGAAAGCATTGATGTTTATGAGGCCGAGTCACACTCAGTGTCAGTACATACACCAGTGCAGCTAAGTGCAGTTTATGATAATTTTCTTCAATGTGCTTTACAGAATAACAGGTCAATTTTCGACACTGTGCCTTCTGTATAAGCAATAGATTGAAGAAAAAGATAAAAAAAAATATATCCTTCCCAGTTTCCAGACAGCAGTGCTTGGAAACGATTGATTCATGAGCCAAACCAAAAAAGATCATGTACCCCATGGTCCAGTCAGCCTGATTGCCCCTTGATGGGCGTGTCACTGAGTACCATTCGATGTCAGGTCACATTCCCAGGTGATTTGTAGGTAGCATAATGATGGGCCCTAACCTGTTCACACACGCCCCCACTCACCCCCAAGTACCCATTGAGCACAATGACAGTTCTGACACACATACCTGTTCTTCAGCGTCTCCAGGGGACCAAGCCCATGGCTCCGCCCCTTCACTTGAAGAGATCAAGTGTGTAGCAATGACAGGCTAATCACATGGTCCTCTATTTACCTTCAGAAGGTCAAATGAAAGGTCAAGGTTACCAATCTTTCATTTCATTCAGATTCTGCTCCAGAGAATCTTTTTAGGGTTAAGTTGTATCGTTGCAGTATTTTGAAACCCTCTGTTGTTTTTTTTTTGTTTTTTTTTTTTTTTTTTTCTCATTATTTGTGGTCTTTTCTCTCTTGTAGAAGTCAACACAGTTCTGAATTCAGGGCATTCTTGAGAAAGGAGAAATGTCGTTTCTGACCACACTGGGCAGCTTCAGGAACCACTGTGTTCTTGCCTGTTGCCTGTTCACTGTCCCCAGATGACCTTTTCAGTCTGTCTTGCTGTCACCACCCAGTTGTTGCACGCTGTGGCTGAAACTGTTAGACATGCATGCCTGTTGTTCCAGTGCTGAAGAAGCACAATGCCGCCAGAGAAGTGTTCAACAAACTGCCCGCTGACAGCATCGATGTCGTCTACAAGATCTGGCACGCTAAGGTAAGGAGCTTTGAACAGCCATTCGCTACCATTGTGACTGTTTGTTATGGGATGAGCTGGAAGACATGTAAGTTCATGTTGTAGGTGAACAAAGTAGGGTTAGATCATGTCGTTTTTAACCACCATGAGGTTTGGGTGGGTTTACATTGATGTCAGGGCTTCCTGGAGCTGCTTTAATTAGGGGAGTCCCTGAAACCTGTACTTTAGAACTTGAGCCTTCACAAGCTTTTAGAGGGTTGACAAAGTCAGCTGAGGTTACCATAATTTGCTGTATCCGGCTTCCCTGTAAAGAGAAATGAGCTGGAAGCGGAAACTGAACTTTCAGATGACTCTGGAATGCAATGCCAGATATGGTCATCCAAGTTTGTTAAGATTTCGGTTGACATCAGCTGCACTGTGGAGGGTGTCCACCAGATTTGTGAACAAAACTTCAACGTGTTCTTTCAGCATGAAGGGTCAGGGACATGAAGTTGTGTGTATTGATGGAAGACGTGGACAGTTATTCTTCTCACTCTCTCGGATTTGGGCTGGTCAGGAAAATGAAAAGTGTGGTGACGTTTCAAAAAAAAAATATATATATAATTCTAAAAGATATAGCTATATATTGCATCATCAATTCAAGGTATACTTACAGGAAAAGCTACTCCACTGTACACAACATGAAAACCTGTGTTCATCACTAGATGGTTTGTCGTTTTAATCTGTCCTAAAAATTGAGGTGCAGTGTGAGCATTTGATTGTGGTGTATGTTTTATATGGGGGGCTGGGAAACACGTGCCACAGACCACAGTGCCTGGCAACTTGCTGTCCACAAAGGAGTAAATGTCTTCAAAGAAAAGCGTTTGCAGGAACTGGATCAGAAGCGCCAAGCCCACAAAGAGAGGAGACCTGACCCAATGACAGCTGTCGCATGCCCAGAGTGCAGACGTATCTGTGTGTCCAGTTTTGGCTTGGCCTTGCGCTCACATACGTGGAGTCACTGACATCTTCACCGACCACGACAGACATCCATGATGATGGCGTGTTATTCTTGTTTGTTTCATAGTTTGATGTGTACATGTTGATTCGTAAATGTCTTAGACATTCACTTGATTAGGTGTATAAATATTGTTCATAATAGTGATGAGGGTCACATGGAATATAATCTGTTCGCTGGTACAAATGGGTTTGAACTTTTGTTCAATCAGAATGGAAACAGCCAGCTTGCTGTTGGAAAAGAAGAGGAAAGAAAAGAAAGGTTGCTGCAAACAGTAGTTTTAGGATATATTTAACTGTCCAAACAAATGCCTTATCCTCACTTGGTATGGAACATTGCCATATTCTCAGGATCCCCCAAAACAAAACTGGGAGAGAGCAGGGAGCTAACCTCACCACCATACCCATTTTGGCAGTAAGAGTGATCACTCTTTGCAAATTCCCTTGATTATGCCATATTCATGCAGCCAGAGCTTGGTCCCCGGAGGAATGGCAATGGCACATCAGTGTGTTAGAGCTGGTAGCAGTCCACAGAGTTCTCCAGCGCTTCGTGGAGGAAGCCACTGGCAGAGCCGACCTCTACAGCACTTCGTGGAGGAAGCCACAGGCAGAGCCGACCTCTACAGCGCTTCGTGGAGGAAGCCACAGGCAGAGCCGACCTCTCCGGCGCTTCGTGGAGGAAGCCACAGGCAGAGCCGACCTCTCCAGCGCTTCATGGAGGAAGCCACAGGCAGAGCCGACCTCTCCGGCGCTTCGTGGAGGAAGCCACAGGCAGAGCCGACCTCTCCGGCGCGCTTCATGGAGGAAGCCACAGGCAGAGCCGACCTCTCCGGCGCTTCATGGAGGAAGCCACAGGCAGAGCCGACCTCTCCGGCGCTTCATAGAGGAAGCCACAGGCAGAGCCGACCTCTCCGGCGCTTCGTGGAGGAAGCCACAGGCAGAGCCGACCTCTCCGGCGCTTCATGGAGGAAGCCACAGGCAGAGCCGACCTCTCCGGCGCTTCGTGGAGGAAGCCACAGGCAGAGCCGACCTCTCCGGCGCTTCGTGGAGGAAGCCACAGACAGAGCCGACCTCTCCGGCGCTTCATGGAGGAAGCCACAGGCAGAGCCGACCTCTCCAGCGCTTCGTGGAGGAAGCCACAGGGAAGGTCATTCATCTGTTCACAGACTGGCATGTGGTGCGTGAGCAGAGTCGCAGGGAGAGGGGGGAAAAGGAGGATGCATTCTCAACTGAATCTCTCCGCCAGTTTTATTTAAGGTGACAGTCGGCTATATGCACCACTATCAGGTAGAACTGCAGCCCTTTGTTCAACTTGGTTCAACTCTGATGCCATCCTCAGAGACGCCGTCGGAAGTGCTGCTCTAAAAGGAGCTAGTATCTTTAGGCAGGATCCCCAGTGGGATCTTTTCCTGCTTTTGGACTTCCTGAGGAAAGCTCCATTTGAGCCCATACACTCTGTTACCTTTGGGTGTTGACCGTCATGTCCTGACCGCACATCTAGCAGACGCAGGAATGAGGCTTGGTGCTGTAGTAGCAGCGAAAGACAGTAGGACATGTTAAAGATATTGGGCACAGAGAGAGTTAAGAGAAAAACTTCCAATATCTATATTGTATTATTCATGCACATGTGAAATGATGCATTGAAGAAGGAAAAGTTACCGCACTATAGAGATTATAGTGTCACCCATGTCATTAGCTTTGTTGATCTGTCAGCAGGATTCAGTCAGAAACTTCTGAAACCTGTGACAAACCTGTTGTCCAGTGTGTTATTTGTGGTGGAGAGTTAAGAGGGATGGAGGGGGTGTTTCTGCTGGTGGTATTGTTTTGTTTTGTTTTTTGTTTTGAATGGCAAGAGGAAGGGCATACACACAATACCCATCAAAACCAAGTTTGTGTTTTAATCCATTGTTGACCGATCAGTTGATTACCTGATTAATCAGTTCCTGTTTGTTTCTTTTGCAGACGGGTTCCACCAGTTTGCCTCCCTCAGATGACAATGCATTGAGGGAATACATGTGTATGCAAGCCTACCTGGTACTGTGCTTGTTGAATTTTCTCTGTGTGTGTGAGTGTGTGCACACTTTATGGGACAATGTATAAGCCAGCAAATCTGGTACAGAGCAGATTTTCTTTGCATGAGTATGTGTGCGTGAATATGTGAGCGTAGCCAAGGGTTAATTTGAAAAAAAAAATGATTCAGTCAGAATGGGTACACAGAACATATTGTTAGAACATGTTAATAAAGATTGACAGCAACTCAGCAAGTGCATAGGTTGTAAAAAAAAACAGTGTGAATGGAGGGGAAAAAGTAAACAGGCAGTTAGGGTAACTGGTGCCGCTATGATGAAATAATTACAGGCCCATAACTCCAAACGAATGCTGTTTACAACACCAAATCGCCTAGCAGAAATGATAACACAGAGCACTCAGAACAAACAAGTAGACATCAATAAAAAAAAAAAAAAAAAAGGTTGTTCCAAGCTTGCCCATAGATACCCTGTACCTGACTCAGCAGACAGCAACAAGACTGGCACTGCCTTTTTGATCTTGAATGTAGCCAAGCAAATACAGAGATGAACAGTAAAAAAAAATTATCAGACAAATTAAAGAGATCTGTTATCAGTTTTTGCAACGTGAGTGCTGTGAGGGTTATTTAGAATACTACTGTTTTGGTTATCACAAAAAGTGTTCTCACTTGGGATCTTTTTTTTTTTTTTTTTAACACACAAATGAGTTGTCTAAGAAAGACTTCGGAATAATCGTGCACGTTGTGAATAACGAAGCCTCTCCCTGTCAAGAGAAGAGCAGCAGTTGGAGGCATTGCATCGTCTACAGCAATCTTGTCACGCTGGTCTTCGCCTTGCAATTTGTTTCTCCATTTTGGCTACCGGAGCTACTTAAAATCAGACATTTAGAAGCGATCAAGCCATGCCCAACAGTGACCGAAGAGCCAGTCGTGGGCTTTGAAAGTGGTGGCGGGCGCCAAATTCTTAAAAAACGCAAAAGGGAGGAAGGTTTCGAAACAGATTGGGAGAAGAAACCTGCATGTCATAGACCAGTGTGGCCACCATGGCGAATGTCCGTGTCTGTATAGTTCATTGCTGATCATGGAGGTCCTCTCCGGGTCTCTCTTGACCTCCGATATCAGCACGGGGGTTGCAAGGTTTGACTCAGTGAAGACCCAGGATTAATGAATACACAAGGAAATGGCGGGGTTCCCCACCTGGTGCTCGACTGTACCAGTTTCTCACTTGATACCCGTGCTCTCCTGCAGGCCAACCAAAAAGGGAAACAATCCCATGCAATCCATCCTCGAGGGTTTGTGACAGCCAGGTCATTTCACCATGCATGACGACTCGGCGAGATAAGGTTTGCGAGATCAGTCTAACCTGAGATAATAGATTGGTAGAAAATGGACAGTGGGCAGGAGGCAAGTGGGCGTGGCCAAGGGAAAGCCTCAGATTCAGAGCAATAACAGTGGCAACATGAACCGGACAGTAGGGACTGGGATCAATAAAGAAATCACGATGAGAGCAATAAACAAGGTGCAACTATGAAACCAGCATGTAGGGACTGGGATCATAGAGAATCAAGATCAGGCGCAATAACCGGGCAAGGTCAATATGAAGCCAGCATGTAGGTATACTGGGATCAAGAAATCAAAGAATCAGAGATCGAAATGACAGGGCATGATGAACCAGGCATGTAGGGACCTGGGATCCCCCCCAATAGTAAATCAAGATCAGCGGCAATAGAGGGCAAATATAAATCAGCAATCAGGGACGGCGGACAATCGATAGAAATCAATTGCTCAGAGCAATAACAGGGGCAATATGAACCCAGCATGTAGGGACTGGGGGAATCAATAGAAATCATCAGATCAAGGCATATAACAGGGCAATATGAACCAGGGGCATGTAGGTACTGGGGACAATAGAAATCAGCGAGGGTCAAAGGCAAAAGAGAAAGCAAAGAGGGCTATAGTAACAACAGGGGACTGAAGAGAAAATGCCGAAACAGAATTCAGAAGGCAGTCGAGGTGAGGTCAACAGTTGACTACGTGGGAGACTGCACTCCAAACAAGTCTCAGCTGGGATTGAAAGTTGCATGTCATGGCTCCTCTAAGGATCAGCTTCATCCTCAGAACGCTATACATGGCCTTGTGAAATCCCTCGGATTGAACCTGGTGAAAGAAAAGGGGCTGAGAGTCGGGGGGATGTGATGATCCTGACGTTCCCTTTCTTTCTTTCAGTGTTAGACAAACGCTGGAACCCACCCATGTCCAGGAGGTTCAAGGGGAACAAAAGCAGCACTAACCCAGGAAAAGTCAACATAGGGAGACACACATCAGTATTTAAAGAGAGACACACTCGGCAGTTAGGCCAGCTGCCAGATGAAAAAAATAGTACACTACCGGAAGCTCCAACAAACAATGCTCTTTACGGTAGCGACGGCGCATAAACCATGGTCTGGGAACATGGCTTGTGACGTCAAACAGGCAAGGAAACATGGGTTTCCTGGATGGAGTGGCTGAGTGGGGCGTAAAAAAGATAAAGGTAAAATCAGCTATAGGAAACTTGAAATGGCATTGACACCCGCACCCGCATCCACTGGCATAATTACAGGAACTCAATAGACACAAATATTTTTGAAATCGAGACAGCTGACTGATAATTTTTTCAACTTTTAAAAATAGACGATTCATTTGTTGTTGTTAAATTGCGCAAGATTTTTCAAATTCATTTGGGACGGGCGATTTTCAAACAGATTCAAACGAAAAAAAAAAAACACGGGGGATGTTTAAGGCTGGCTGGTGGTTTTGGCGTTGGCAGTCAAAACATTTCATAACATTAGAAGGTTTGAAAATAAATGACAATCAAAATTTTCAGGCCTGTTATGTCAGGCGTCATTTAGCTAACGCGTTGCAAGTTAAGAAAATCACTGCCAGTATTCAGATTTTTACGGAAATCAAAATTAGTTGCCAGCATTCAAACATGAATCTTTGACGTCAAGCAGTTGAAGGATAAAGAACATGTACTTATCTTGTGTGTATATAAGATGTTCATACGCGTTGTCCAGTTTTGTAAAGAAACGTACCACCTTTGTTGCCTTATTGGCCATTGGGCATGGCAAACCAAGGTACTCATGACGTAATGTGATCTTCGCATTCCGTTGGAGGATACGTTTTGAACAAATGTCCGTTATCTAGTCATTTTTCCTTCTGTGATGATGAATTTGTCTCCAGCAATCTATCTGTCTCTTTTCTATCTCTCTCTGTCATCTGCTCTCTCCCCCCTTCTCCTCTCGCTCTTCCTCTCTCTTCGCGACTCATATGGAAAAAAATGCCCATGGTGTGCAAAAGTTTATTGAGCATGTGGAAGTTTCTTTTCGATAGTCGATTTCATGTAAGTTGTAATATATCTTTGCTGTCTTGTATATGGGTAAATAGAAATAAAACATTCGGTGAGCTAAGAATGCATCACATCTATTGAAAATCAGCACCAACTAAAGCCGCTGCCAAACAGGTAACTGCTCCAAGAATACTTGTGTCTTTTTCTAAGTTTTGTCTTCGTCCTTTTGTACTGTGACAGACTTATGCTCTTAATAACAGTAATTGTTTTTTTTCGTCTGGCAATAGGAAGGGAAACGCGAATTTACTCGTAGGTATTTATTAGTTGACGCCCAACTGGGTATGTATGTAGTGTATGGTAAGGTAATGTAGGTCGTATGGATGTATGGTCATCTGTCTGTCTGTATGGCCTGTTCACAGTCTATACCTATCTGACTGTGTTACGGCAACTAGAGTATGTCTCTGTTACGCATACGTGTTCATGTATGATGAATATCCTATGGCGCATGCATTGTATCGTATGCGTGCGTTGCGCGCGGCGTAGTATATATATATTAATATAATATATCTATGTGTGTTTGTGTGTGTGCGTGCGTGTGCGGTGGAGGTAATGCGTGTGGGGTTGGGTGTGTAGTGTGTGTTGTGTTGTTGTTGTGTGGGTAGGTGGTGTGTGTTGCTGTGTGACGGTGTGGTGTGTGTTGTGGTGTGTGTTGTGTGTGGTGGTGTGTGTGTGTGGGGTCGTAATGCTGTGCGTCTGTGAACAAGGGATCGAAAATGATAAAAAATCCAAGCAAAACAAGTTTTTATAATCTTTCAGAAAAATTTTGTCTTCATGACTTTGTTCAGGGGGTACAGACTCGTAAAGGTAATAACTTTTTCTTGCCTTGGCTCCAGCGGACAGCCATCAAATGGTTACCAGATTTGAGTCTTGGGTTAGAGGGAGAAAGAGAAGACAGAAAGTAGACTCGAAAAGAATGGTGGACATAGGAGGAGGGGGGCGTAAAATGGCGACTGAATTTCATTTTTTATTATACAACCTTGGTCCGAAATATAGAACATCTCGAAGATGCGTCGATAACCTAAAAATACCATTGTTTAAAGAAATTTGCTCTGTATCTCGGCTGATCAAAAGCCAAATTCAAAAAAACACCGTGGTGAAGGGTGTACAAAACTGGTATGGGAAACGCTTTTTTAGAGAGTGCCTTTTTTTTTGTTTTAGCTTTGTGCAAATTACTACAAAGTTCATAGGAGAACTTGTTATAACCCCGCCGTTGTTGTTTATTTCGTAACGATTTTACAGGTTAACCTGGTCTTGCGTATTCATCATTTTACTAGTTTATATTGGATCATTTCACGCCCCAAAATGGGCAAAGGGAATAAAACTTTTCGAACTACAACGAATCTCACTCTGCTATATGTATCTGGCTACGTGACGTTGCAGGTTTTTAAACTACGAGTTATTTCTTTTTCCCTTTAAGTGTCTATATATCTTCTCCCGGTTCGTCATATGTGAGAAACGAGTTGCGTGAACGGAAACGAAGTGATATGTCCGTTCAACACGTGTACATGAATTAAGTTTTGCCCCGCAAAAGGTACTGTTTTTGTTTGAGTGTGCATCAAAAAAATGAAAATCAAAATTAAGTTGGAGGAAAGACAAAGAAGGGCGGGGGAGTTCATTCGGCGTGATGCGGGGCGTTAATGTACGTGTTATTGCATGTGGTTTTTGACCGGGGCTGGGTCAATGGTCTTGGGAAGGTGCAAACAATCTCTGAGAAGGACTTGAAATGAGATCGGCCGTATGCTGGGATTTCCATCCTCAGGCACTTATCAATGCCTGGACCTGGGGGTTGGGGCACGTAGTGGCACTGGCCGTTTTGGTCGTAGAAAAGTTACCATGAAGCCCCGAAGGCGCCACTGGGACTGCATCAAAAACATTTATTGCGAAGCCCATTAAGAGAAGGTTACATGGGGGGAAAAACGTTCTTGGGGCTTGGAGTGGGTCACGGTTGCGACAAAGGGAATAAGAGGGCAATGACTTTATCCAGCAGCTGCAGTCGTCTGAACGCGGGATGGTGATGGACATGCTGGAAGAGTATCTTCGTTTCAGTTTATCAGGCAAAGGAAGAATCGAATCAGTACCATCCGGCACAAGAGCTAGTTTCATGTCTCTGAGAAAAAGCGTAGGTCTCCACAGTCGTGCCTGCGTGAAACGCTGAAAATGCGCCCCCGGTCTCAGAGATGGACCAGCACGACAGAGTAGAGGTGGATTGAGGACGGGGACGAGAGCGAGATGAGAGGGAGAGAGGGGAGAGGAGAGAGAGACAGAGAGACAGGACTGAGATTGAGCAAAACAGGACAGAAAGACAGGCAGAGAACAGAAAGAGAGCGAGAGTGACAAGAGAAGAAAGCACTGGACAGAGAGCAGACCAGGACGCGAGGGGGGTTAATAAAACAAAAAAAAATAAAGGAGGGGACAATGAGTAATGAAGTGTTATGCTTATGAGGATAGTTAGATCTCATTTGTCTTTATCAGAAAAATCTAGTATGCATTAAATTATATTCCATATATATTATAATAATTAATATATCTTAAAGTATCATATAATCTTATAATAAAATGTGTGTTGTGGTTGTTAGGTGTACGTAGGTGTGTGGGGATGTCGGGGGTGTGTGTGTGTGTGTGCTGTGTGTGATCCCAGCTTTTCAAAATTGTGTCGATGGGGTTCTCTAGTTAAATATCTGAATGGTCTGTATGGTTATCTCTCACTCTGCGTTTCGCCGTCTACCTTGGGTAATGGTATGTTCTGCCTCTCTTCTCTCTCTCTTCTCTCCTCTCTCTCGTCTCTCTTCTTACTTACTCCTACTCTCTCCTCCCGTTCTTCTCTCGGGTCTCTGTCTTGTCTGTCTGTTGTCTGTCTGTTATGTCTTGCTCTCTCTCATCTCTCTATCTGAAGACCGAACTGCAAGTCCTAAACTTTGTTTGATGGGTCACAGAAGAGTTTACTGAGATATACACGAGAGTTCCCAGCCTCGTTCGCTCGTTCCTTAAGGTAATCTTTTTTTTTTTGTTTTGGTTTTAGCTAGTGATCCTTTGTTTTTTTTGTTCGTTTTTTTCATTTTTTTTTCCGTTTTGCTTTTAAGGCAAGGCTTTTTTTTAGGAAAACCAGTTTTCCTTTAGGCGGGAGGGGAGGGAGACTCACTTGGAGGAACGTTCGGGACCAGATGGGAGGACTTACGATTGAGGGAAACTAACTAGCAAATGGTATTAGTTGTTCAAGGGAGCACGTACCCTCCCCTCTCCCCTCCTCTCCTCTCTCTCGCTTCTTCTTCTCTCTCTTCCGATGAATATGCTTAACGCGAATAAGGTAGGTTCACGCTGCAGGAAAAGAAGAAAAAAAGATAATGGTATTCAGAAAATAGATGAAAACGAATAAATTAAACCTTCAGTTATGTATCTAAAATGTTATGGTCACTTGACTTAAGGATCTGTAAACAAAAAAGAGAGTGTTTATAAACGAATCTTCCGGTCAACACGTTGGGTAATGGTCCGTTTAAGGTATGTTTTTTTTCCAGTAAATTCTTGATAAAACAATAGTACGAAGGGGCACGAGACCAATTTGGTAGTAGAAAGAGAATGATGAAAATGAGCCATTATTTAGAATCACCCTAGATCTATGGAAGAAGAAGAAAGAAGCGTGGTGGTTATTAAACATTTTGAAAGAAAGAGCACAGGACCTGACAAAATTGTAAGCAGAACTGTGAAAATACAGGCACAAACTTTCAACCATAGAACGTTTGTCATTGGTCCATGGTTTTCGACAACTTTGAAGAATATGACATCCTTTCCATTGAGAATGGGCAAAATCTACTATTGTAAATGATTCTAAAAAAACGAAGGGAGATGTGAAACAATGTTCCTGAACAACTATGGGGAATAGAACTACCAGCATTTTTAAGTAAAGTCTAGACGTACATACGAACATATAGGTGGACAGATGAGGCTGTGAAAGTGAAGAGCAAAAATGCAGGAAAAGCAGGTTTTTTGTTATAGTAGCCAATTAAAGCCCCAGAGGATCCACCCGAGTAATTTATGTACGCCTATATTCATTGGGTACATAATCAAATATTCTTTCTGAATACCTAAAACTCGGGCATTGTAGATTTTAAGAAGGCTTGTTGATCAGTTAAAAATCGCAATTGCTCTGTGGAAGTACTTAGGTCTTTTTTAAAAGTTTGGTGTCAACGGGGGAAGTCACTGTACATAACCATTAGAGGTGTTTACACTCGGTGCTGTATGTGGATGTGTTGTGAAGAGTGAGTTACTCCGTTTATTTCAGTTGCCATAGGGAGTTTCATAACAAGGATGCATGGTTTTTGAGGGCCATGGGTGTGTTTTCTGTCCGGTTTTATATAATCGAGCTGGGTATGGAGACTGTTCTGGTAAAGGAAAATACAGTATACCGCGAGATCTGGAGCAGTGAGATATGTTTTTTTAGCTGTTGCGACGATGTTAGCTTTTGTCTGGAACAGTCGTAAGTTTGCCAAAATTCAATTTAAACTTGTTTTTGAAAGAATGAAGAAGAGCGCCGTATGTTAAAAGTTAACTGGAGGAAGGGGGAAGAACAACAAGATCGTGGTCTTTCGAATGGTGAGCGTGGCTCATTCCCCAAGCACCGATATTATTGGAAATACAAATGGTTTCAAGTAAAGTCAAACTTTTTTTCATATATAATATTTGGGAATGCTATTTTTCAACAAAAGATTATAAAACTTTTCCAGTATGCGGGAAGATATTTGTAGAAAAGGTAAAAAAAACAGTGGGGGGCATAGACATTTGAAATCTTTGAGGGATAAAGCTGGAATTGATTGACTGTGGTTATTCTTTCTGGAAAAGGGTGTGAGTGATGTGAAAAGAATTTAAACCTTATTACATATGCATAGTGAAATTGGGGGCGGGTTACTAATTGAGAGTCACCGAAGGGGGAGGAAAGTGATCATAACATATGCTAGATGCAAGCGTGTCCTTCGAAGGTGCGCAACCATTTCAGTTGCCAACACCCGTTTTATTATGGAGAACATGGGCAGATACCCTTTGTATGATAACAACATTGTTTGAAATTATAAACGGTACTGGTTGAAAATCTTTGGAACTACCACAGCAAAAACAGGCCTATTGATGATGGAGAGAGGGTAAGGGAAGGGGCAAACGCAGGGCTTTACTATAAAGGTTTAGAGTAAAGGTAGGGTAAAGAGAAGCAACAAAATTCGTCAGCAAGCAGGGGTTGGGAATGCGTAGGAATGACCCAGGGTATGTAGAAGGAAAGACCAAACAGTTACTTGCCAGATCAACAAATATAGACGTCCCCCGCACTATTTTGGTGCTTTAAAACCAATTACTGGCCTTCCGAATGGAACGTAAA
>JADBJO010013353.1:7500-52846 GCA_016801955.1 Conus betulinus | reverse complement strand
ATGCAGTGATGATATCAATTGGCAGGACAGAAACAACGCAAGCGCACACATGCACGCACACGCATGCACATGCAAACATGTTAAAGGAGCATTATGCACTTGCCACAAAAAAGATAAAAATCTTGTTTATAAATCAGTAGATTTGAACACTGCTGTCTTAAGCAAAGGTGTGTGTGTGTGTGCACATGTGCACGCGCACGTGTGTGTGGTGTGTGTGTGTGTGTGTGTGTGTGTGTGTGTGTGTTGTTTTGCACTTTAGGGTGTAAAACTGGAAGTAGTAGTGGTGGTAGTAGTAGGAGGAGGAGTACTAGTAGTAGTTGTTGTAACAGAGAAGTAATCATGATTTTCAGCTGCAACCAATTTGACTGGCTGTTGATCAGTCAAATTCGTTGCAAATGACTATCGTACGCCTGTCAGTTTCATTCCCAGGTTTAGAAAATCACACAATGGAACCCTAGAATGAGAGAAAAATAAAAAAGAAAATGAATGTTAAGCAGTAGTAGTGGTAGCGTTGTAGTTGACGTAGTAGTGGTCATGCTATTCAGCTGCAACCAATTTGACTGCAGCTTCAGTCAAATTCATTGCTTGGGCAAAATTCAATGCAAATACTGAGCCAGCACAATGACCAACAAAAAATCTAGTAGTAGTAGTAGTAATAGTTGTTGTTGTAATAATAGTAGTCATGAATTTCAGCTGCAACCAATTTGACTGGCTGTTGATCAGTCAAATTCATTGCAAATGACTATCGTACGCCTGTCAGTCTCATTCCCAGGTTTTTAGAAAATCGCACAATGAGCCCTAGAATAGAAAAAAAAAAAAAAAAAAAAAAAAAACGAAATGTTAAGTAGTAGTAGTAGTGGTAGCATTGTAGTCGACGTAGTAGTGGTCATGATATTAGCTACAACCAGGTTGACTGCAGCTTCAGTCAAATTCATTGCTTGGGCAAATTCAGTGCAAATACTGAGCCAGCACAATGACCAACAAAAATCTAGTAGTAGTAGTAGTAGTAGTCTTAGTTGAAACTGTGGAATTGTGTTTTTTGTTGTGTTTTTGTTTTTGTTTTTTTTTTTTTGCTGTCCCAACCTCTGCGCCACCTCAGAGGCAGTGCACCCACGCCGCTCATTCCGAAACCCCCGTCCACAGTCACAGCACAGTTGGCCCCGCTGCAGCCCCGGCACCGGCAATCCATGGGGAACAGTCAATGTCAAGTTGTCAAGAGACAACCCACCGGAGGAGACACTGCACTGCTGTCAAGTCACTTCGGTGGTGTTCAGTGGCGCCTGTTCTGATCTAACATACACAGGACACCACCTACTAAACCTCCTACTGACGACAATAATTGCTTAGTCGCAGAGCCGGGGGGTGAGTGAGCTCTCCCTCCGGAGGGCACCACCACGTCCGTCCAACGACAGCCCCATGGACTCGCCGATACCGAAGGAACCAAACCAAGGCCACAGACGTGGAGAGGGCATCGGAATTGAGGTCACCATGAGAACACGGCATGAAGGGCCACAGAATTTGAGACTTTTTTTTATGCTGATCGATGAGAATGAGGATGATTAAGATGATGCTACGGATTTCCATTTGGTCTGAGACTACATGACCAGGCTGTACTCTACGCTTCCTTTCATGATATATCCCGGCATCAACCAGGCCCGAGAGATACAGGCACCTGCAGTGTTGGTCTGGAAATTTGAGCAACACTCTCAGAAACAAATCCATTAAGTGGATGAAACTCGACTGTGTGATCCCAGTCTTCCCAACTGAGTCCGCAGCAAACTCAACTCTGGGCAGGAGCCAGTCAGGGCAGAAAAACCCACATGACTCTGGTTCAGGTTCAGGTTCAGGTTGTAGGGACATCCGGGAGTCATGAACCGGGTGTGGCCCAACCCCCCAGAGTGTCAGGAGAATAAGGGCCGAAACACTCGCTTGGAAGGGGGATTCTCTTCTGAGGACTCTGTGCGGCCACGTCTCCACGAGTTTTCTTTCTACTACCGATGCTATTCTATGCTATGCTATGATAGGGCTATGCTATGCTATGTTTATGCTATTACCGGATTTCTATATTTATACACACCTGCCTCAGTCGTGAAGGCGAATTGCTAGTGAACCGGCAAATACAACACCCTGACGGTCATTACCGATTTCTATATTTATACACCAGCCTCAGTCGTCATGCAGTTTCAGCAGAACTGACCCGGTGAATGAAAGACTGTCCCGAAAGCTTTCGCCCGGAGAGGCCCGTACAAAAAGCTCAACTATTTCGGTCAAGGCATTTGCGCTCGGGACGATTTCGCGCGACCGTAAGCAAACAGGTGAGATTTTTCTTCTTTGTCGGGTGGGTATTTTTTGTGCGTTTTTTTTTTTTCTCTTTTTCTTTTTCTTTTTCATCTTTAATACACAAGGATGGAGATTTTTAGGCCAAAGCTAGTCTTTACAAATCGTCCTTGTCATGCATACATTATTTCAGCACATATCATTCATACTGACAATTCAACATAGCAACATGGTAATCTAATTCTACAATGATAAGCAACTATTCATAAAAGCACTAATGAGATGGGGGATGGTGTAAAACAGAAGGAAACTTACAAACAAACAAAAAAACTACAGAGAGAGAGGTCAGAGGAGAGGGTGGGGAAGAGAGAATGGTAGGTAGGGGGAGGAGGCCAAAGCCTAGTCTTACAATCTGTCCTTGTCATGCATACATTATTTCAGCACATATCATCATACTGACAATTCAACATAGCACATGGTAATCTAATTCTACAATGATAAGCAAACTATTCATAAAAGCACTAATGAGATGGGGGATGGTTAAAACAGAAGGAAACTACAAACAAACAAACAAAACTACAGAGAGAGAGGTCAGAGGAGGGTGGGGAAGGAGAGAATGGTAGGTAGGGGGGAGGAGAAAAAGGATGGTAGACAGAGTGGGAGTGGGGATGAGCGATTTTAACGGAGTAGTTTTTGTTTAGACGATTTATTCAAAGTATGGTTCACAGAAGACTTTGCGAATGGGCGCTAATCATTGTAATCGAATAATTTAATTACTGAGACATAAAATGTTTATGCAAATGTTCCTTGAAAAGTTTTAAAAGTATTCATGTTTTGTAGATTCGGTGGAAGTGAGTTCCAGACATATGGTCCAGAGTAAGCTAGGCTTGTTTTGTATAGATCAATGCGTGGGTAGGGTAAGGGAAAAAGAATTTCGTCGAGCCAGAAGAAAAGCTGTTCGATCTTGTTAAAAAGGGCATTGATATAACCATGGCATAGTATCTGTCAAGATTGTTGGAACATAAATGATGCCTTGTTGAATTCTCAATTGCGTATTCAGAGGAAGTATGTTCAGCGCTTTTTTTTTTGTTCTGTGTTAGAGATACAGCTGGATGGAGTAGCTTTGCTGCACGTCTATGGAGAGAATTCAGCAGCTTTTTTTTTTGTGGACGTCACACCACACCACACACACACCACACACCTGAATAACCGTCCGCGTCATGGCTTTCGGAGAGAAGAAGAAGAAGACAGGTCCTGTGAAACACAGCTAGTGGAACTGAGGATTGACAGACTTAGGATGGAGGTGGACAAGTCACAGGTGCTGGTCATGGACTTCGCCAAGCATTCGATAAGTAACAACCACAGTCTCCTGATCCACAAGCTTCACTGCTATGGTGTCCAGGGCCCGACTAATAGGTGGATCACCAAATTCCTCAACAACCGAAGGCAATTTTTCATGTCCAGTCATGGTGGATGGCTGGATGGTTACTAACTCTCCCTTTGTCAGTGTCAGATCAGGATCCCTCAGTGATCCATGCTTGGACCATCTTTGTTCCTTGTGTATATCAACGACCTACCTGACAACCTAGAGAAATCTATGCGACTCCTTTGCTGATGACACTGCAGTCTACCCGTCGAGTGAGCCGAGCGAAAACGAAGATCAACTAAAATTCCAAGATGACCTCAGGAGGCCTAGAAAGCCAAGGAGGCGAACTGGGATATGGATATGGGATTTCAATCCCATAAATTGCACTACCCTTCGCTGCACACACAAGCCCACACCCCTAGGGATCAGACTATGTACTTCATTGCCACACACACCTATCAATGTTTTCATCAACCAAGTATCTCGGACATCATGATCTCACAACAAATTTGGACTGGGAGGAACACATCAACACAATCTGCGAGTACGGGCAAACAGTAACCTTAGGCTTCCTAAAGCGCAACCTGAGCAGGATTAGTTCCACCAGTGCTGATAAAGCTTATAAGCCCTTTGTGAGGCCACTTCTGGCAATACGCTTCCTGGTTTGGGACCCATACAAGTCAAAATTGATCCAACAAATTGAAAGGTCCAATGCCGTGCAGCCCGTTTCATCCTCAACCGTTTACCACAACACATCAAGCGGAGGTGTACTAGCATGGCGGAAGTCATTGAAAATGCGGACAACAACAACATCTGAACAAACTCAGAACGCCGCCAACTTTGCGTTCTGGCAGCCTAGGACAAACTACTGGAGGTGAATCCTTCCTCCCCAAAACAATCAAGCACTGGAAGCCCATCCCCCAGACTGGCCGTCGATGCGCGACCCCGTGGACACATTTGGGTCAAGGGTGGAGTCTCAGCTTCGCCAGGGCTCGGTGTCCAGCCACTGTGCCCCATGTGAATGTCGATGTGGGGAGAGGGTGCCTGGGTTGGCGTATAAAAGCGGTTTTTGTGTAATGTCTGTGGTGTTGTCCCATCCAATTTCTTAGATGACCTAGGTACTCTCCGGCGAGACGCTGAGAGAGAGTGCGAGTGGTGGGACAGGGACATCTTCAATGTTCTTCCATGCTGGTCACCCCTCTCCGGTATGGCAGGATCAGTTGGGTTGTTGTTTTGTTTTGTTTTTGTTGTTTGTTTTTTTTAAGGTGTAGACCCCTCTGAAGTGGTCAATATGGTCTCAACAATACTCAGCCTAATGATGTGGAGATCCGGTCCGATGGTGCGTGTGAAGAGGATCCAGAAAAACAGACACCCCCGCCCCCAACACACACACCAACAGTCACACACACACACACACACACACACACACACACACACACACACACACACACATACACACACAACAGAGTCACACACACAACACACACACACACCACAGACATATCACACAACCAGTCACACACACACACACACACCACACACACACACACACACACACATGCACGCACACGCACCACACACACACAGTTCACACAAACACACACGCGCGCGCACACCACACAGAGTCACACACACATACAGAGTCTCACACACACACACCACACACACACACACACACACACACACACACACAACACACATGTCTCCTCTCTCCACACACACACACACACAGAGTCCCACACACACACAGTTACACACAGAGCACACACACACAGAGTCACACACACACACAGTCACACACACACACACACAGACACACACACAGTCACACAAACACACACACACACACACACACACACACACACACACAACACACACACACACACACACATGCGCCCACACGCCACACACACACACACAACACACACACACACACATACACACAAGTCACACACACACTGGTGCCTACACAAAACAGACATTTTTGCTAATCATGCACTAACAGAATGTCACCTGTGAAGTCCACACGGTTGCTACAGTCAAGTGACCATATATATATATATATATTATATCAGTGTGTGTGCACGTGGTGTGTGTGATGGCTGTGTTGTCACCAGATGAAGACAGGAAGCTGCTATGTTGTAACATGAGCAAGACAAGAAAAAGAAAAAAAGAAGGGTGGGGTGGGGGGGGGGGGGGGGGGGGGATAAGAGTAAACTGGTGAATGGGTCAAAAAGGCTGCAAAATAGCAGACCTGAAGGAAAAAAAGGTCTAAGATGGTGACCAAAAAGGGGGAGATGACTTGCATGGTGTTTCCAGGTGGAAATCAAATTGCATCGAAAACTTTCTCACTGCTCCCCTCCCCATCTTACCCTCCAGCTTCCCTACAGGGGGAAGGGTACAATGACAAAGCAAATGTTAGATAAATGAATAATGGAATGAATAAGGAAATTATAAATGAATAGAAAAATGAGTAAGTTTTTCAGGTCAGTTTGTCCAGTCTTTAGAAAAAGAAAAAGAAAGGCAATACTGCCAACAAGATGGACAACGCCAGAGGTATGAACATTGATGTCGCTCAACCGCAACTGGCCCGCCACGACAGTCAGCTGCTGGACCTGGCTTTTGCCCTGGACACCACATCCAGCATGTCCCCCTACATCCATTCCGCCTGCACCAACATCCGCCACATCGTCGAGGACATCGTCGCCAAGGAGAGCAGC
This sequence comes from Conus betulinus, assembly GCA_016801955.1. Taxonomy (NCBI): domain Eukaryota; kingdom Metazoa; phylum Mollusca; class Gastropoda; order Neogastropoda; family Conidae; genus Conus; species Conus betulinus. Next base: position 46,483 of record JADBJO010013353.1, on the reverse strand, counting down.
GACCTGCGCCTGGCGTTGGTGGAGTATCGCGACCATCCCCCTGAGGAAAGCACCTATGTGACGCAGGTGCATGACTTCACCCCTAGCGTCGTGACCATGAAGAGCTGGCTGGAGGCCTCGAAAGCTGTGGGTGGGGGGGACACACCAGAGGCCGTCGCTGATGCTCTTCATGATGTGAGTTTGCTTCACCGCTGTATGTTGTGTTAGGTCTGGTTCATCTGTCAGTATATTTTATATTTTAGGCATGATAATCTGTTGACGTTTTAATCATTGGCGAGTGTGTGTTTTTGCCTGCTCGTTTGGGCTTTGTTAAATGTCATGAAATGTGGCTCTCATTATTGTTTTTTTTGTTGTTGTTTTGTTCTTTTTTGATCATACATGAATTTTGTATGCTTCAGGATTTAACATTTAAAAGGGAAAGTATGTAAAAGATCCCTAGTGTTGATATTATTGAAGAGGTTTATAATTGTCATTTTTCTCATCATCATCATCATTTTTCATGATCATTGTCATTATCATTGAATTTTGAGGTTAAGTATGATTAATGAGTGGTGTAGGATTGTGTCGTGTCATCTGGAGTTGGTAGCAAATATGTATGTTGAGCATTCACATCAATGTCACTTTGCATCCTGGACATATATTTCTTCTTTTTGAAATTAACATGTAAAGTGCGTATGTGTTTATCACTACAAGCCCCTTCTCCTGAGCATGCTTCTATGTGGAAGAAACTTCATGCATGACTGACCCATGTGTTGTGACCAGGTGTTGAAAACTGTCCTGGAGGCGGAAGCCACCAAGATATGTGTGCTGATATCCGATGCCCCACCCCACGGCCTCAAACCCGCAAGGGGGGGACAGGTTTCCCGATGGCTGCCCAGCAGGTCATGACCCCGTCGACTTGGCCCGAAAAGCTGGCAGAGAAAGGGGTGACCCTGTATGTGGCTGGCTGCGAGCCAGCGCTGACGCCTTACAAGGAATTCTTTGCTGCCCTGGCCTACATCACCGGGGGTCAGTACGTGCCGCTGTCGGCTGCCGGGGCCCTCACCGCTGTCATTGTGGGAGGGGCCCAGGAGGAAATGTCACTAGAGCAGTGGATGGAACAGGTAGGGAGAGAGAGAGAGTATGAGAGAGAGTGTGAAAGAGAAAGAGAGAGACAGTGTGTGTGTGTGGGGGGTGGGGGGGGGGGAAGGGGGGGAGACTGGCGAGAGAGAAACTCAGAGAGAGAGAGTGTGTGTGAGAGAGTGTGCAAGAGAGAGTGAGAGAGAGAGTGTGTGAGAAACAGAGAGAGAGAGAGTGAGAGAGCGATTGATGGGATAGGGTTGGAGGAGAAACAAGAAGATAGGGAGAGAAAGAGGCACAGTGATGAAGACTTTCAGGGACGGAGAGACAGACCATGTTTTTTAAAAGAATACAAAGCGTAATGACTGGAAGAACTACATGCACTCTGTTCCAGTTTTCACTTGAAGTCAGTCATGGTCTACCATGGCAAAACTTTAAAATGTAAGATTTTACGGTGCATGCAAGCTGTCACATAAATTCAGCCATCGAGATCCAGTTTCCTTCCATGAGTGTTCCAGATGTGAGCCACCTGTTTTCACCCTTCTTGAAAACAATTCAATTCAAAATGCTGTCTCCACCGTTATCCCACACAGGGACAGTTATCTTGCTTCTAGTCAAATGTCTTGCTCTGGTCTCTGCTGTTGACCATTTATTCAATGAGGATTGCAGAAATTCATTCAGTCATAAGCTTACAAATCATATTATAGTTTTTGGAGTGGAACATCGAATAAATACAGAAACAGGTTTTTGACTTTAGTCAAATGTTTGTGAAGAATTCTATTGTAAATCGAAAATAAAGAAGTGTATGTTCAATGTGACAGGATTTCTGAGCCAGACAAGCAACAGATTGGAAATTGAATAGTCAGATGCCAACTTAATCGAAAATGAATAGCCAGATGCCAACCTAATTGAAAATTGAATAGCCAGATGCCAACCTAACAACCAAACTGATTTTTGATGCTGTATAAAACAACTATTAATCAACCCAGATCTCCTGCCAAATACAATGTGCCTTGATTTCTGCTGTTCTTTTGCATTTTTATATACCAATTGATTGTTTTCTCATTTTTGATTATCATTCTCCATTGTATGTGCAACTGTGCTTGCTGATGTGTATATGGAATATTGTGCATGTGCTTACTGATCTCCTTATTCCACGACCAACCATCTATAAGCATCTTTTTCGTTTTTTTTACTTACATTTTCTTTCTGTGTGTCTTCTTCTTTGTCTCTATTTTTGCAAAATACTTATAACATCGAAACTGTAAGCAAAGCTAATTCCAGACTTCTATCAAGTTTAGACCGGGAAGTCCATATTGTCATGCTTCAAAATATTCCCACCTCAACCATTAATGGACTTCATATTGAAAAGCGCAACCCTCGTTTCAGGCCAGCAATTGAACAAGACACTTAGTCTATGAAATGAGCAAATGATCTCTACAAATGCAAGAACGTTTTTTCAGACACAAACTGGTTTAGGATACAGGAATTTATCCTGATTGAAAGCAACACAGATTTGTGGTTACTGAGAATCGACATAAGAAACATGCAATGGCGAATGTTATACAGTGTAAGAAAAGTATCAACTGTACTAAGTTTTAACAGGGCATTTCATGAACAAGTACTTTGTTCCATTTAACTGATGTCAAATGTATTCCTATTAAGACAAGGTTCTTTTGTGTGTAAAAAAAATGTAAAACTAAAATGAAATCACCATAATCAATTTTGAAAATCATACTATTAGGATGGTCAGTGATTTAGAAAATGAAACAAATCCAAAAGACCTGAAAGACTACAACGTGAAAGTCAGCTAAAAATGAATTACATTTCAGCAGATCATAGAACTGAGAGTGTTTACCTCCCTGTCGATGGGAGTGCTAGCTGTCCCGTTGTCTTTGCTCCTGGTGTTACCTCACAGTGTGTGTCCCCAACAGGTGAACCAGCTGGTGATGCAGGAAGTGCTAACTGTCCCGTCGTCTTTGCTCCTGGTGTTACCTCACAGTGTGTGTCCCAACAGGTGAACCAGCTGGTGATGCAGGAAGTGCAGCAGCAGGGGGAGGAGAATGTCTCCCACGACTACCTGAGCCACCAGGTGATGGACAGACTGAGCCATGCCGGCGCTCGCAGCAAGCAGCTGCACATGAACAAAACGGCCTTGCAGTCCGCATCAGCAGAAAGCTGTTGCCTTGTCCAGCTGCGCGGGACATGGCTGCCATGAGATCGAAATTCAAAGCATCAGCACCTCCTACACTTGCCCCTCCGCCTGCTGCAAGGTTTAAAGCAAAAACCAGGTCGAGAGCTGCAGCAGCGCCACCAATGGCAAGCGCGCCACTTGTGCTTGATGCTCCGATGGGAGGAGCGCCAATGTTTGGAGCACCACCCGAGCTTAACGTTTCAATGGGAGGAGTGCCAATGCCTGAAGCCTCTGCCATGGACTGCTATGAGACAGGGGAAGGGGAGATCCAGATGCAGCAAGCTCAGCGTATGGTGCAGAAATCTCTCATGAGAAACAAAATTGCCCTGTCCAAGAAATGACTTTCAGTCTCTGCCCCAAATCTTTGCACACATAATTATCACACCAACTAACTCTTGTTGTACAACTGCTTTGGAAGTGGTTTGACTGGTCTTTGATGATCTCTTAGACCAGTGGAATTGCAAGGGTGCTGACGAGTGTTTGATTTATGTGCACAATTACTGAATCCTTTGGGAAAGCATGTGTGTGTTTACAGATGCGTATGTGTGCAAGTGTGTATTTTCTACTTGTATATTTTGTTCTCTTTGCAAGTATGTATGTGTGTGCATGTGTGTGTATGTGTGCATATGAATGTACATAAGTTTGTCTATTTTTTACAGAATATTTGCTTCTAACATTAGACACTTGATAGTGTATGTATGTTTTTGCAAATGCATGTGTGCATGAGTGTTTGTGTTTATGTAAATGTGTGTGTGTGTGTAACAGAGTTTGCACAGATGTTTGTTTATTTTTTGTGTTAATATTCAGTTTTGATTGTTACCTTGCAACTGCCATTGTATAATATGCATATCTGATCAAGTTATCCATGTGCCCACGTACTGTCTTGGAGTTTCAAAGATCATGTGATTTAACATTTTTTTTTTGAAATGTCAACCAGAATACAGTTAAAGCAGAATCACAAATACTTCTTTTAAGCAGATGTATGTATGAGTCAGACATCATGGGAAAAGATTGGAAACTGGAAACACATGCAGATTAGGAATAGTGTGTGTGTGTGTGTGTGCGTGTGTGTGTGTGTGTGTGTGTGTGTGTGTGTGTGCAATTCTTTTTTAAGAGAACTGAATTAAGTATTCAATTAACTGAAATAAAAACAAAAAACAACACAGATTATAAATAGGCAGCATGTCAAACTGAAAGATTGTGAACATTACAGGCAAGTGAAGAGAGGTGTAGGGTATATAGTGTCAACACAGAAGAAAATAAAGTCATAATCACAGCTTGCAGTAATGAAGGCACTGGTGTGCAGGTACATGTGTTGTATTAGGGAACTTGGAAAGAAGACGGCGTTTTCCTGGATAGACTCATGCAAGTTTAGTCTGAAATTCCATCCACACAGGCAATATCCACAGATTTCATTTGTATATATGTAAAATAAGTATGTATATGTATGCTATTTATTTTTGCTTCTGTACTTTGTCTGAACTCCATGCCTCATGGTTTGGCCTTCTGTTGTGTGTTGTTCAGTCTTCAGTGATGTATGATGCATCATCACACCAGACTGCCTCATTTCATGCTATTTACCAGGACATCTAACACACTGCTGTCACTTTTTCACTTTCTTGGGCAGAGCTGCTGAAATGTAGTGTTGTCACATCTCTCTACTTTTCCCCCCATTTCTGGGCTCAGAATCTGTTACGTAGCACGGTTACATCTTTATAATTTCTGTTTACAGTTGAATAGTTTTTTATTGTTAAAGCACAGTGGGCACGTTTTGGTCTTCTCATGCTGTCAGTCTTTTATGTATCAAAAAAAGTCACAACCAGAAAAAAATGATCAAATGCTGAAAAAAGGGTTAAATCCAGTGAAAACAAACAGACGATTGAAAAATTGATGTTACAGCTACATTACTGACATTATTAAGGCAGATAAGACTTGGTCATGCTAAAAACACCAGCCATTCTACTTAACTTCTACGCACAGTATCCTGTGACGCAGCGTTTTATTACCTTTCTGCATTTACCTTTCCTGGGTAGAACTCCCGTAACGCGGTGCTTTTTTTTTTTTGTTTTTGTTTTAAACCCTTTTGACACCAGATATTTCAGACTTCCAGCGTGGTCTCAGCAGAATTAATGTAACAGTCACTTTTTAAGTCACTTTAACTTCATTTGTCAAATCAATTCTCTGCTTTTCTTGCGTGAAACAAAGCCAAAGGATGGTACATTAAAACGTGTAATCTGTTGTCTCTTCTTCCCTGGATACAGAGTTACCTACCTTACAGTAGCATTGCCTGAGCTGGAGAAAGAAGTCCATGCCAAAGCCAAGCCTTTCTATTGCCAGAGCTGAAAGGGTTAACATCTACTATCATCCTTTCATGGGCACAGAATCATGTAATACAGCACTGTAGTATTTATCTTCTTCTTTCTGGGCAGAACTACAAGGCAGCACCCTAAAGTTTCTCTGCTTTTCTCCTGTTGTGGGCAGAATTGTACTGCAGCACTGTAACATTTCTCTTCTCTTATGGGCAGAATTATAATGCAGCAGTGTAACACTTTTCTCATGGGCAGTATTACAGTGGAGCACTGTAACATTTCTCTTATGGGCAGAATTATAATGCAGCACCGTAACATTTCTCTTCTCTTATGGGCAGAATTATAATGCAGTAGTGTAACATCTCTCTTCTTTTCTCCTGTCATGGGCAGAATTATATAATGCACCAGTGTAACATTCTCTTCTCTTATGGACAGAATTATAATGCAGCACTGTAACAGTTCTCTCCTTTTCTCCAGTCATAGGCAGAACTATAATGCAGCACCGTAACATTTCTCTTCTCTTATGGGCAGAATTATAATGCAGCACTGTAACATCTCTCTTCTTTTCTCTGTCATAGGCAGAACTATAATGCAGCCATGTTACATTTCTCTTCTTTTCTCCTGTCATTGGCAGAACTATAATACAGAACTGTAACATTCCAGAGGCTGAATGTAGCTATCTTGATGCTTAGATTGATTAAGAACTTCACACACACACACATTTCACCGATGGTGAACCTCAGGATGTTAGCTGAGAACCACAAAGATGTACTGTCCCATCTTTCATGATTTGTTGGCATGCAAAACTGCTAACATCTTCATCATTCTTTATGCTCTTAGATTTGTATTCATGGAAAAAAAAGTTCTGTGAACTGATAGCTGGATCCAAAACTTCACCCATTTCATGATCAAAGTGTCATGATCACTGGAGATCTTCCTTGCAATATCTGTCCATTTCCATGATGATGTCTTGAATGTCAGGTTTCCATCTGCACCTCTTTAAAAAATGTTACTGAATACAAGATCAAAAAAGAAAAGAGTGTGTGCTACAAGGACGTAGTGAATGAGGGAGATGACCTAATTCTGAAAAGAACATGCGTGGTGTTCTGTCCTAATGCCATTCGCCTGCTGGTGTCCAATGCCGAGCCATTCCCTGTCAGTATCGAGCATCTCTTCTTATACCTTATTCAAACCTCCAAGATGCATGATCGCAAAGTACACTTTTACTCAAAATTAGCTCATAAACATCACAATATACTCAACACAATTTTCGGTCAACTGAGAATTGTTTTATGCACTGCACTACATTCATTCCCAAACATCACAGGCTCTATTGAGAATCACTTCAAAACACACTCACACCAGACAGTTTAAGCTGTGGTCATCACATTACACTACAGTGGCTCAAGAACATCACAGCACACATTCAATTCACAATCAAGGTTCATTACACTTATTCACAAACTTCAAAACACTCCTCCTCTTTTTCCTTTTTTTTTTTTTTTTTTCCTTCAAATATATTTACTGAGTACACCTGGTTTTCATTTATGCACAGAATTCATGGTGCACAAGCATGTGAACAACAATTACAACTAATGATTTAACTTTCTGATAATATGTGCAGATCATTTTCTGTTTATCACATTCACCAGTCCATGAAGTGAAGAAGATCGCACATGGTGGCGTAACTTCATCCTGCAAGCTTTCACACTCTCACATACACAATCTGAATTTCTGACTGACACCAACACCAATGGAACAGACATGACCTGTGAATAGCATAAAAAGCACAGAAGGTTATCATATGCAACCATCTGCATCACTTGGAATATCCGATATGAACATTCCCCCTTTTATACCAGGTCCCAGGATACTACTGTATTACTAAAACAGGTCTGAACAGGTCACAGGGCTTCACACATTGTGATTGAATTATCAAGCAAGAATGTACCGCTTCTTAAAACTCCGATTAAAAAAAAAGATAAATAAAAAGAATCTCAGAATGTATGAAAAACACATACAACAATCTTCATAGGATAAGGACATGAAAGATTTCGACACAATCAACAGGAATGAGTACATGAAGAAGCAAGCGGTAAGAGCGTAGGGCTTTAAAATCCATTCATAAATATCCTTTTGGTCAATGACTGAATTCTTCAAATTTGACTTCTGTTCTTTTCTGTCATCCAATGCCTAGCCATTCTACATTATTTAACCTGCTCCATATGATTAGGACTGGAAGCAATGCTACAAGCTCCTGTAAAGGCTTTTACTAGTTTAAGAAGTCTATTCCATATGTGCAGGAAATGATTTGGAAAAGTAACAAGTAGAGGAAGGAACAAGGAGTCAAATACAGGGCGCTTCTTGTAACTTAGATACCATCTTTGTATGCATGCTCTCTCTCTCTCTCTCTCACACACACACACACACACACACACACACACAAGCCCATGTGCACACGCACCCACCCACATTCATGCACACACGCACGCATGTGCATATACCAACACATACACACACATATAGCCCAAACTTCTCTTCCTCCATCGTATTCATCACCAATGGAACGAAGAATGAAAACGGATGCAAAAGCAGGGCAGAAGCCACCAATCACAAACACCAGGGATGACCACCTGTCCAGGTCTCAGGTGACTTCCACAGAAACTGAGACACAGGCCATCAGAGCTTCTTCACATACTTTCTCCGTCTCCATCTGCATGTCAAATTCATTTAAAAAAAAAAAAAAAAAAGTGTCCCATCCATACTTCAAGTGGACCTAAAATCATGGACTATCTCCCTTTTAGCCAGTGTCTTTGAATTCAAATGCACATATAACATGCACCATATGGCATCGTTTGAACAATATGCACACAAGTTCACACATCCTACTTTCTCATTTGCAACTAATGAAAACAAAAGAAGAAATAACAGATAAACCACCTTCACCTAAATAAACAATGAAGAAGAAACAATACAGAAATGACAGAATGAATAGTAACCGTAAATGACCATAAAAAGTATATCTGATTAAGAAAAAAACATGCAACAACTTGAACAAAACCCTCAGAACTTTCACAACAACAGCAAGTGGCATGCAAATGTCAATGAACTATTTTTAGCAGGGTGGGAGTATACAAGTCGATATGATACTGCTGTGTTTGTAACTGCAATATCTAAAGCCAATTCACAAATGATCATGATCTCCAAGTTCTGCGGATACGTGACCTTCCACTATAAAATGAGTGGCCTGGCTCTGGCAGGTCATGTTCTCGGTTCATGTTACTGGCATGTTGATTTTAGTTCATAAAACGAGACGCTTGTCACTGTTGGGTCCTTTGGTTCCTACAGAATCTACATGTATCTTCTGTGCTTTTTTCTGAAGGTGAAAACAGAATTAGAGTTGGACCTTCTCTTTCGTTTACATACAAGCTTTTGAAAAATCATACCCATCACACACACCATTTTCAGATAATCTACAAAAACTATATCACACTATCCCACGTGTTTTCTAAGACGTTTTTAACAGGGAAACAAAGCAAAATATTATGAGCATAACTTCAAGTGCAGAAAGAAACAGATGCCCTGACAGTTCTGCCTCCAATTTCAACTGCTAGCACCAAACACAGTGAGGTGACAAGTGACTCTTTCCATAGCCAAAAGTCATCTGAAACAGCAATGACCTATGCTGTAGGCATATTACACCAACATTTTGTTTTGAGATAAAAACCATGATATCATTCCCAGCATTTGGCTCAAGTTTTTGACTGCTGTTAACAACAAATAAATCTGAAAATAAAATGGATGTATCCAATACCCCTCGGACTGTGCCCTTCTTTTCCATCCAATCTTAATACCACTCATTAAGATAGTAATGACTTGGTTAACAATTGTCAGATTCATCTTTTATTCCTGAAGTAAAAGACTTTGTTGATGCGGTTCTCTACATATATATTTAGCCACTAAATAACTTGTCATGACTACATATAGCCAGCACCTGTTAAGCAATATCACTCACAGCCATTGTCGATTTCAGGGTTTGTTTTTGCGACAATTTCAATAGTAGCACATGTACAAAGCCACACACACACACACACACACACACACACACACACACACAGAGTTTATAAAAACTGTCCAAGAAACCTTTGCATGGAACATGCAAATTGTCGAAGCCAACATGCCTGGGTACTTCAATGAGTACTTGCTTCAAAACTGCTATTTTGATACCTTCTCTGAAAATGATTCCTCTAAGTGCCACTTTTCCATTTAAGCATGTTCTTTGCATGTGTGAAATGCCTGTCAAGTTCTGTTTCCTTTCAATGATTGGTGAACAAAAATAATGCCAAACATTGATCTGAACTACTTGTATTTGCTTCCGGGTGGAGCAACACAGGTACTGGAAACCAAAAAAAAGTGGGCTGCTTTGCATCGTTAAGACCCTAAAGTATTTGAAACCCATATTTAAAAACTATTTCTATAAATGTTTTAAGAAATGCATAGTTCTGCAGCATTCAACAAAAATTCAGTAGTAGACTATGATCAGCAGTAATTGGCACCTCTGCATGCGCCATGTCTTCTCCAATACCAAGGTAGGTGTAATCCGAGTAACTTGTCAGAACACTTTCACACAGTGTGACCTCTTTTGTACCTTGTTTTATAAGAATCCTTGACAGAGTCTGTCGCCGAACTGACTATGAGGAAACATTACGGGAAGCATTTTTAGACTGAAAAGATATAATTCCACACCCAAACCCCCTTATCCTGAAACTGTACTGCGAGCAAAATTGATCATTATTTACTGACCACCTTTGTTCAGTAAAAGTAAAACACACACACACACACAAAAACAAAAAAACAACAACAACAACAACAAAAACATATGACTAACTTACAAAAAAAGACAAATTAAAAAAAGAAAATGAATAATTAACAGAAATATCATTAAAGGTATTAAAAAGGGCAGAAACATCCCCATAACATCCATTAACTCACAAAGACTAAATAGTAACATCTCAAAACTGTAATGATATCAATGTAAAGAAATTAACCAATCATTCAAACATGTTACTTTCAATAATAATATATATATATTATTTTTTAAAAAAACACAGTCTGGACGTAATACAGGTGAACGCTGGAAATGGACATGAAGTAGAACGATATTGCACAAAAACAACCAAACAAAACCTGACAGGAATCGTGACTGACCGAACAATGCCGTTATTCACAATTCATACACAACACACACACAACCACATCATCAGCATCGATATAATTCACCACTTCTCACACAAAGAAGATCGCCACCACAACTGCCATTCATTAACTGTTGCTGCGAAGAGGAAGCCACTGAGAAAGACATGGAAAGGAGAGAGGGTGGGGGACGAGGGAGGGGCCTGGGAAGCGAAGAGAGAAGAAAACAGTCGTGGGCAGGCAGGCAGGCGGGCAGTCAGGCAGGCAGGCAAGGCTATCTGTTCCTTCGCAGAATATAAGCATGCCTAGGGCGATGGCCAGGGCCGTGACCACGTACAGGTCCCAGTCCTGGCCCAGGAGGGCTTTCAGTTTCACGGCTGAAAAACACGTACTGGTAGTCCTCCAGCTGAAAGCAGGGACAGGAAAGGAAAGATCAGGAAGGCATCACCATCTCAATCATGTTTGTTGACACTGTTGATACTTGAACAACGTAACTACGAGTAATGTCTTTATGGGAAAAAAGAAAAATTCCACAGGCACTCTGGTGAATGCAGACCTCTGCCAAGGTGGACCTAGATCCAGGTCTGCACCATGGATCCACACCCAAGTTCAAAGACTTTGTCCTCCGGCCACACTTGGTCTTACACCAAGTTTCATTCAAACCAGTGTGACAGTTTTTGTGTCATCTTGTGAACAACCCAAGCAACAACTGCTGATAACATCACTTACTTGGCAAAAACAAAAAGAAGAAACAAAGAAAAAAAACGGGGGGGGGGGGGGGGGGGGGGGGCAACAAATACCCTTTCTTCAGTGAGCTGCAACAACACATCATTGTTCACTGGATTATGTGATTGATGGATTTGATGTGTTTTCATGCAGTCATGTTTCATTATTAGTGCAAATCATGTGTATGATCATGCCAAAGTAATCTACTGATCACCGTAACTGGATGTTTTAGTGCATCACCTGATCTGCGCACATATATATATATATATATATATATATATATATATATATATATATATATAACCCAAATGGAATGAACTGCTCGACAAGTCCGCTCCAATCCTGACCTTAGAGAATGAGATTAAAAAAAAAGATAAACACCTAACCCTACCAGTTTTCAAGACTGACATATTTATGAAGAGTTGTATGACATATCAGACTGAAATATTTCATGAAGCATGTGTGTTATATTGTGTCTGAATGTGAATAGTCCTGAATAATGTCCAAACACTGACACGTACACACAATCCAAAAGTGACATAATCCAAAAACTGTTCACCGTTTTGTTTGCGATAGTGCAAGTATAGCTAGTTCTTTCACAGTGTACAAGTACAGCTCTTACACAGTGTGAATAATGCAGGTATAGCTCTTTGTGACAGACCATTTCCTGTCCACTCACAAAATTTTTGTGCAACCGGGCTAACCGGAAGGTAGTCATCCAGAAGCCGGTTGAAAAGTTTACCTGACTGCTGCTCACCTGCGCACTGTTAAAGCCGGGTGAGCTGAACTGGTTAGGCAGTCTCTGCAGTGATTCCGGCAACGCAACTAACCAAGAAGCCGAAGAGGTACTCGAGCTGTTTTTGTGGCTGTCAGGTATTTATCATTCAATGTTAATGTATTAGCAAACCGAAGCCGAATTCCCGTTTAGGAGCGACTGAAACTTCCTCAGGGCACTGTGAAGGATTTGTATTTTTGTTGTGTTCTGTTATCCTATGACATGATAGGGTAGCAAAACATGAATAGAAGTGAGTGTTAGGGAAGTAGTCTTCAGAAAAAAAAAAGATTTTGTTTATTCTGTGACTTAGTTATGAACTTCATGATGAAAAAAAAGGTTTGATGTGGTTTCTGAAAAAAAGGAAGTTTTGATGCTATGGATAATAAGCTCCCAGAGTGAGCAACAGAGACTTTACATATCTTCTATATGGTGGTTTTGATTTTGATGTGGATGAATATTTAATTCTCTCTTGATATGAATATTGAATAGTTGTATGCTGGTAAACAAGAGTGTGTGGACATCTTTCCCTTTCATATATTGAAGTAGTTGAATCTTTTGGAGAAAAAAAATTCCTTTTAAAATCTGGTGACTATATGAAATGAAATGAACATTCTTGTTGAAGAAATTAATATTTGTGACATGACGAAAGACATTTATAGTTTGATGAAAAGTAATCATTAATTGTGTGTAATGAATTGTATTCATGGTTTACTGAAGAGGGTCTAGGTGGGAATCCAGTCCCCCATTTGGAAAACTAGATTCTGAAAGGTTTATATTGAAGTCCTTTTCTGTGTAGTGTTATGATTCTGGAAAAGAGAATGTTGTAGTGTTATGATTTCGGAAAAGGAAATGTTGTAGTGTTATGATTCTGAAAAAGAGAATGTTGTAGTGTTATGATTCCGGATAAGGGAATGTTGTAGTGTTGAAGAAAGAATATGCTGATGCTTGTCCCAAGATCTTGTGGAATGTAATGGGGCTAATGAATATGAATGTAGTCGTGATTGTAATGAACAGTAGCCATGATAATCAAGGTAGTTAATCAATTTCCCCCAGGCAGAAGTGTTCCCTGGACTGAGGGGGACTGGCTGCTACTGTGTAAGGTCAAGGCCGTAGCTGTGTCTACCCCCTTGTTCTCCGCCCTGTGTCGGCGTGGAGAGGTCAACTACCCTACCTGCCACTGCGCCCGAGACCGACTACCCGCTGAGCCAGTTGGGCTGGAGACGCCGCTGCTGCCAAGCCAGACCACTGCTCCCGAGTTCTGAACCAGTGACCTGTTGGCTAGACCGTCGCTGAGTTCTGTGTTCTTGTGTGTGAGCCACAGCTCCTGTGTGAGACTGTCACCGGCAGAGACGCCGTGAGTGTGCTAGTGACTTTGAGCCACAGCTCTGTAAAGTACTTTAAGTTCTGTGTCAGACTTCACACTGTAGACGTTGTCGTCTCTTCATCTTCGTCGTCTCATTGTCTTCGTCCTCTTCGTCGTTTCGTTGTCGCCTTCACTGTCGTTGGAGCCAGCAGAGTAGTTAGCAAATTTTATATAGATATATTTTGTGTCATGCGCCCTGTTTTGGCATGCTTGAAGTATTAATATATACATATATAGTTCTGTGTGTACGCCTTGTAGTTGGCGTGCTGACTATTGATGTTCTTGCATCTATTATGTTTGTCTGATGGCTCGGGCAGCATATAACAAAAAAAAGTGTTGTTCTGTTGCCTGGCTGTCAATGTTCAGGTGAGTTGGTGTGCGTATGTGAAATTGAAAAGTCTTGCATGCATCCATAATTTCTGTGTGAGAGTCAGACAGTCAGATACTCGCAGACACCACTCATTCCATCCGTAACACTCTTACACAGTGAATAGCGCAAGTACAGCTCTTACATGGTGAATAGCGCAAGTATAGCTCTCACACAGTGAATAGTGCAAGTATAGCTCTTACAGAGTAATAATGCAAGTACAGCTCTCACACAGTGAGTAGCGCAAGTATAGCTCTTACACGGTGAATAGCGCACGTACAGCCCTTACACGGCGAATACCGCAAGTGTAGCTCTTACACGGCGAATAGCGCACGTGGAGCCCTTACACGGCGAGCAGCGCACGTGTAGCCCTTACACGGCGAGCAGCAGCGCACGTGGAGCCCTTACACGGCGAGCAGCGCACGTGGAGCCCTTACACGGCGAGCAGCGCACGTGGAGCCCTTACACGGCGAGCAGCGCATGTGGAGCCCTTACACGGCGAGCAGCGCACGTGGAGCAGCGCACGTGGAGCCCTTACACGGCGAGCAGCAGCGCACGTGGAGCCCTTACACGGCGAGCAGCGCACGTGTAGCCCTTACACGGCGAGCAGCGCACGTGGAGCCCTTACACGGCGAGCAGCGCACGTGTAGCCCTTACACGGCGAGCAGCGCACGTGTAGCCCTTACACGGCGAGCAGCGCACGTATAGCCCTTACACGGCGAACAGCGCACGTATAGCCCTTACACGGCGAACAGCGCAAGTATAGCTCTTACACGGTGAATAGCGCAAGTATAGCAAGTATAGCTCTTACACAGTGAATAGTGCAAGTATAGCTCTTACACGGTGAGGGTGATACAGGCCATATGGGAGAGATTTTTCAAAGCTTTATCCCACTGCCCACTTAAGGCAAGGTCAATTTCACATAACAGACAAGAGATCTTCGGACTGGAACTATTGATCTGTCCTTAGTACCACATGCCCTGACCACAAAAACACAGAATCCTTTTCAATCAGGGTTATTTTAGCTTCAATTTTCATCATACTCTTAATAACTCGTTTATATATGCAGCTTTTTTCTGTTGGTCTTTCTTTCTTCTTTATTCTTTTTAAAGCTACCAATAAATATTACGTTCTTAGACACAAGACCATTAAAAAAAAAACCTGGTTCTCATGAAACAAATTTTCCTGAAGGGGACACCCACCTCTTACTGAAGACGTCCACACCGTACAACAAGGCCAGCTTGAAGAGAGCCATCACTACAGGCACCTGGGCGTCGATGCTGGTTTCTGCTGCCATGTCGTAGAAACGCTTGGCCAAGTGAACGTCCTGTCACATCCACCATTTTGTCAAGAATGCAACACCATCATAAAAGCCTGTGCTATATAGTCACTAACTGAAAATAACTGTCAACTGCTGACCAGGAATTTGTTTCAGCAATAAATGTGTGAACCCATAATAAAAAAAGGTCACATACTGTATGCATATTAGGTTGATATTACAATTCACTTGTTACATACCAATGTTTCCCAACAAAGCAAGAACAGTTTTTAAACCATAAGTCCCCAGGACAACTAATAATTATCTCAGAATTTGAAGCCCTAATTATCCCCCTCATCATCTGTCATCCTCATTACCTGTTTCAACCCCAGTCCCTGTTCGTGCATGTAGCCCAGGTTGAACATGGCCTGGGCGTTGTGTTGCTGTTCAGATGCAAGGCGATAATGTGTAGCTGCACTCTCGTAGTCCACTTCTGTGCCATAGCCATAGTAATGGTAGTCACCCATTTTCAGACGTGCTACTGTTGACCCTGATGCAAAGACAGTAAAAAAAAAACAATTGCCTAAGGGAACAGTTTTTCACCAAGTTAAGAATGCTGATGAAAACAAGCAAACACACACAAACAGTTATGTAATAATATAGAAATACTACTGCTTGACACTTCCAAACTGAACCACCAACTGAAAAAAAAAAAAAAAACCAAACAAAAAAAACTCAACAAATCAATTCACTATCACCCCCCCCCCCCCCCCCCAAAAAAAAAAACAAAAACCCCCCAAACCTGGCAACAACAACAAAAAAACTGGTATGCACACACTACCATATATATCTATATATATGCAAAAAGAACCCTACACACCATCAGTATATTCACATCTGCTTGGACACATGCACAGAGGAAGACGAATAACACATACAGAAAGATACATTCAACACACACAATCCTACAGATTCAGTACCTTGAGCTGCAGCTCTGCTGTACATAAGCAAGGCCCTCTGGAAACTTTCCTCACGACTAAACAAGGTGCTGTCCTCTGAAACAATAGAATTAATCACTGTAAAAAACTGAAAAGGTCTGAAAACTGACAGTGAAAAGATCTAATGAAAAGCAAACTATGTTTTGGTTTCATCACATTTTTTACCATAAACTCGGATGAAATGGATGCACTGCATTCAGGCCACCCACAAACATAGATTCCACAGATGAGACTGTTATTCTTTACATTTTTGGATTCTACAGATTAGATTGTTATTCTTTACATTTTTTGGCTTTTGCCTTAGGTTGTCATCATCTTTTCCTGGCAAATTACAAAAGATATTAGGTAAAAATTACCAAAGTTTTTATTCTATAAGCAAGTACTACAAGAATTCATGGAGTCAGGCTCTGCAGTGACACTTGAGAAAAAGCTAGAAGAAAAAGACAATGGAACAGACTGTGTTCCAAACAATGTTAAGCCTGAAACTGACGTTGAAGAAAAAAAAAAAAAATCACACAGTGACAATGCAGTGCCCCCAACATCCACAGCATCGATACATTCTGCTGCAAGTCAAGGCTTGGCATAAGCAAACGTAGCATGAGCACACTGATGTCTGAATCCTCAACATCGATACATTCTGCTGCAAGTCAAGGTTTGGCATAAGCAAACGTAGCATGAGCACACTGATGTCTGAATCCTCAACATCGATACATTCTGCTGCAGGTCAAGGCGTGGTATAAGCGATCGTAGCATGAGCACACTGTCTGAATCCTCAACATCGAGACGTTCTGCTGCAGGTCACGGTGTGGCATAAGCAAACGCAGCATTAGCACACAGATGTCTGAATCCTCAACATCGATACATTCTGCTGCAGGTCACGGCGTGGCATAAGCAAACGTAGCATGAGCGCACTGATGTCTGAATCCTCAACATCGAGACGTTCTGCTGCAGGTCAAGGCGTGGTATAAGCGATCGTAGCATGAGCACACTGATGTCTGAATCCTCAACATCGAGACGTTCTGCTGCAGGTCAAGGCGTGGTATAAGCGATCGTAGCATGAGCACACTGATGTCTGAATCCTCAACATCACTGTATCCACCACTAGCCTTTTTATACAAAATTTGGGCTGAGCTTGGGCTGGCAGGAATGGGGGCGGGGGGAGGGGGGGGGGGGGGGGGGGGGGGGGGGGGGGGGGGGGGGGGGGGGGGGGGGCAACTCCAGTTCAGGACTTTTGTTTAGCACTCTATGAATTTGGTAGTTTTGTATATGTAACATAAAAAAATTTGTATTGATTCTGATCGGTCACACAGAAAATAATGCCAGAAGTATCCTAAATGGGCCCACTTACACCAGTAGACTGTTTCTGTCAAAGTATCCTGAATTAGGCACACTTACACCAGTCAACTTTTATTTCACAGTATCCTCCACTGGGAACACCGACACCCACATTCATTAACCATGACAGCTAAGCACTGTACAGGTGGTATAATAAAGGCGCTTTTGCTGCGCTCAATGTGTTGGTCAGCAGTCAGTTACAAATGGCTTGGGCCAAGGGAAGTAATGACACTTCACTTGCACAGTGAGAAATGTGTCGAGAAACGAAAAGAGAGAAAATAAAAACACAAGAAGCAAAAAATAAATATCCCTTTTCCCACGCTTCTCATGCTTACACAAGCTTACAGGACTATGATGTTATGCTGGCAAACACCTACACAGAAAAAGAGACAGACAGAGAGAGAGGGAGAGAGAAAACGAGAGATGGTGGAGGATACCAAGACACAAAAGATAGAAACAGAGGAGACAGAAACAGGCAGAACCAGAGAGACAGCCACAGCCTTCAGAAGCACACAATGCATCAAAATTCAGTGCCTCACCATCACTGGTTTGGACACCAAGACATGGTATTCCACTGACCTCTGTCCATCATAAAGGGCCACGTTGGACTGAGCCACCTCGTAGCCCAGTTCTGCCAAGAACATGTACTTGATCAGGGCCGCGTCAGAGAAGCCCTCTCTTGTACAGGCGATGAGCGTCCATTATCATCTCTGACCATCGTCCTCGCTCCGCCACGTTCTTGAACAACTGGCAGGGCAACATGTACACATTCCAAAAAATATACATAAGACATCGACAACTAATCCAAAAATAATCCCAACATCCCCTTAAACTGCACACAGGATGATGAAACTAACAGTAATGGAATGTTTTCACATTACAGGGGTCCCACTGAAGGAAAGCTACAATCCCTGAAATTCTAAGAGAGGACGGGGGAGGGACAGTGGGTGAGAAACATTGGAAACTTGTTTTCAGAATGGTGCAATCTGACACAAACCTGAACATAAGGAGAGGAAAAAAGAAGACTCTTTCTTGGCATTTTTTTCAGGACCCCGAGGTTAAACCACAGGAAAAATGTTTGTATGTGCTCATTTTTAAACCCACCATCAAGGTACACTCATTCTCTCTTCTGGGATGACATCTAAACAAGGCACTTGCATTCAGGTTCTATTTTATTTTGTGTTTCTTTCCTTTTCTTTTTTTTTTGTCATCCATCACACTGCCTGCTCCTCCCAAACGATGGGATGGGATGTAATCAGCCACCTTCTTCATTTTCATGCATGTGTTTACGCACATGACATTGGGTTACTGTCTCCTCTAAAGGAAAGGGATACTGGGATAAGATTGGAGTCTGGACAAATGTTGACTCTAAAGAAAAAAACAAACATCTTTCACCTGCATGTATCAAGCAGGGACTGGATCCAGGGATGACTGGATCAGGAGAATAGTGCTACATCCACCAGGTTAACAAGGCCCCAACACACAAGACTTCTTTGTACCTCTTTTCAATCTTCCCTTACAAATCACTGTTTAGAGTTCAAAGTGTTCTCCATTATTGCCCTGGTCAACCACGGTGTAGAAACTTAACATTTCAAGCACAGGTACAAAACAAACAAAAAATTGGTGTGAAAGTACAGACGCTGGTGTGAAAAAGAAGAAAAAGGATGAGTAGATACAGACACTAATGTAAAAAAAAAAAAAAAGAAGAAGGGAAAAAAGGAAATGCCCAGTCACCTCGACAGCCGTGTGACAGCTACGCAGAACACCGGTGCCAGTGGCGTGCATCATGGCCAGGTTGTAGTAGGCCAGCACGTGTCCTCCCTGTGATGCCAGGTTGAAGAACTTCACTGCCATCTTGTAGTCACGACGCACGCCAAGTCCCACCTGAGAGTATTGCGTCACAATTCCTTCTTTTCAACTTCTATAAATTACCATCTGCTTACTTCATGTGAAATACTTTGTGAAGGAGCAACAACCTGGACATAACCTGATTCTGTGAGAGTGAGCAAAGATGGCAAGCTGAGTGTGTGACCCGCTACTGAGTATCTCAATCATAATCTCTTGAATGTTGTCTACGCCAGTGCAGTGCATGTTCAGAACAGACACTTCAGCATGTGGCTAGTTCATTTCTATGTTGTTACATGTCACAAGGTCCCCTGGTCACAACATTTAATAAATCCAGAAATGCTTGTAGGACTTCCAGGGGTTTTTTTTTTGTGTTTTTTGCTTGTTTGTTTTTTTTGGGGTGGTGGTGGTGGTTATACATAAATTTCTTAAAAATCATTTTAAGACATTCATTTGATTCCATCAACATCTTTTTTTTTTTTTGCTGTCCCATCTTCTGTGCCACCTCAGTGGCATTGCACTCACGCCGCTCATTCCAACACCCCATCCACAGCCATGGCCCGGTCAGTCACGCCGCAAAACCAGCACCAGCAATCCACAAGGAGCAGTCAATGTCAAGTCGTCAAGAGGCAACCCATCGGAGGAGACACTGCACTGCTGCCCAGTCACTTCGGTGGTGTTCAGTGGCACCTGCTCTGATCCAACATATGCAGGACACCACCTACTAAGCCCCCTACTGACCACAATAATTGCTTAGTCGTGGAGCTGGCGTGAGTGAGCTCTCCCTCTGGAGGGCGCCACCATGTTCATTGTGATAGACCGTTTCCCGTCCAGTCACAAATTTTCATGCAACCTTGCTAACCGGAAGGTAGTCATCTGGAAGCCGTTTGAAAAGTTTACCTGACTGCTACACACCTGCGCACTGTTAAAGCCGGGTAAGCTGAACTGGTTAGGCAGTCTCTGCAGTGATTCCGGCAACGCAACTTTCCAGAAGGCCAAAGAGGGACTCGAGCTGTTTTTGTGGTGGCAGTCAGGTATTTATCATTCAATGTTTATTTATTAGTAAACTGATACCGTATTCCCGTTTAAGAGCGACTGAAACTTCCTCAGCGCACTTGTGAAGGATTTGTATTTTTGTTGTGTTCTGTTATCCTTATGACTTGATAGGGTAACAAAATGAAATTATTTGGGAAAACATGAATAGAACTGTGTGTTAAAGGAAGTGGTCTTCAAAAAAAGATTCTGTTTATTCTGTGACTTAATTAATTATGAACGTCATGATGAAAAAAAAAAATTTATTCTAATGTGGTTTGCGAGAAGAGGGAGAGTTTTGATGCTATAAATAATAAGCTCCCAGAGTGAGCGACGGAGACTTTATATATGAATTTTGATGTGGGTGAGCGATTAATTCACTCTTGATATGAATATTGAATAGTTATGTGTTGGTAAACGAGAGTGTTGTGGAAATCTTTCCCTTTCATATATTGAAGCAGTTGAATCTTTTGGGAAAAGAAACCTTCTAAAATGTGGTGATTATCTGAAATGAAATGAACAATTTTGTCATGACGAAAGACATTTTATAGTTTGATGAAAAGTAATCATTAATTGTGTGTAATGAACTGTACTCATGGTTTACTGAAGAAGGTCTAGGTGGGAATCCTTTCCCCAATTTGGAAACTAGATTCTGAAAGGTTTACATTGAAATCCTTTCCTGTGTAGTGCAGTGATTCCTGAAAAGGGAATGTTGTAGTGTTGAAGAAAGATTATGCTCATGTTTGTCCCAAGTTTTAGTGAAATATGATGTGGCTAATGAATATGAATGTAGTCGTGATTGTAATGAATAGTAGCCATGATAATCAAGGTAGTTAATCAGTTTCCCCCAGGTAGAAGTGTTCCCTGGACTGAGGGGGACTGGCTGCCACGTTTGAGGGTCAGGGACGTAACTGTGTCTACCCCTTTTTCTCCACCCCTGTGTCGGTGTTGAGAGGTCGGCCTGAGTGACGACAATCTACCCTACCTGCCACTGCGTCCGGGACCGACTACCCGCTGAGCCAGTGGGCTGGAGACGCCACTGCTGCCAAGCCAGAGCGCCGCTCCCGAGTTCTGAACCAACGACCTGTTGGTTGGGCCATCGCTGCGTTCTATTCTGTGTGTGTGAGAGCCACAGCTCCTGTGTGAGACTGTTGTTTTGTCACCGGCAGAGATGCCGTGAGTGTGCTAGTGACTTTGAACCACAGCTCTGTGAAGAAGTTCTGTGTCAGACTTGACCCTGTAGTCGTCGTCCTCATCATCTTCGTAGTCTTCGTCTTCATCTTCGTCGTTTCGTCGTCGTCATCACCACCTTCATCGTCGTTGGAACCAGCATCGATAATAAACAGCGAATTAAATATAGATATATTTTATGTCCTGCGCCCTGTCTGGCGTGTTTGAAATATTCATATATACATGTATAGTTCTGTGTGTATGCCTTGTAGTTGGCGCACCGACTATTGATGTTATTGCATTTATTATATATATATGTTTGTCTGATGGCTCGGGCAGCATGAAACAAAAAAAAAGTGTTGTTCTGTTGCCTGGCTGTCAATGTGCGGGTGACTGGGTGTGTGTATGTAAATTGGAAAAGTTGTGCATACATCCATAATTCTGTGTGTGAGTCAGACATTCAGACATCTGCAGACACCACCCATTCCATCCGTAACATTAATCAAACGACAGCCCCCTTGGACTTGCCAATGCTGGTGATCCCGAAGAAACCAAACCAAGGCCAGAGACGTGGTGAGGACATCGAAACTAAGATCACCATGACAGCAGGGCATGAAGGGCCACAGAATTTGAGACTTTTTTTCTATGCTGATCGATGAGAATGAGGATGATTAAGATTTTGCTACAGATTTCCATTCCGGTCTGAGACTGCATGACAGGGCTGTACTCTACACTTCCTTTCATAATATATCTAGGTGTCAACCAGGCCCAAGACATACAGACACCTGCAGTGTTGGTCAGGAAATTTGAGCAACACTCTCAGAGACGCATCCATTAAGTGGATGAAACTCGAAACTGAGTGGTCCCAGTCTTGCCAACTGAGCCCGTAGCAAACTCAACTCTGCGTAGGAACTGGTTGGAGCAGAAATATCCCACATGACTTTGACGGGAATGAAGCCCACAACCTCCCAGCTGGGAGTCTGCGACACAAACCACTTCACCATGGCGGCTGGTTCCATCAACTATCTTCCTCATAAATAAAACATTTTTTCATAGTTGAAGCCATAATAGACCTGAAAGCAATACTATTCAAGATATTTATGTGTCACTGTGTGCTTGTGCATGTATGTGTGAGAAAGAGACAGAGAGAGAGGGAGAGAGAGCAAGCAAGGGAAAGAGAGTGAGAGAGACAGAGACAGTGAGAGAGAAGCTGATGACCACTCACTAAAGTACATGATGCCTAGCTGCAGTTGACCATCCACCCAGCCTTGGTCCGCTGCCAGTGAAAAGTAACGGAACGCTTTGCTCAGGTCCTGAACACACCACACAAAAACACACACAATGAGGACTGTTGCTGCCAGTGAAAAGTAATGGAACGCTTTGCTCAGGTCCTGAACACACCACACAAACAATGAGGACTGTTGCTGCCAGTGAAAAGTAACAGAACGCTCTGCTCAGGTCCTGAACACACCACACAAACAATAAGGACTGTTGCCCACACCACACAAACGACACACAATGAGGACTGTTTCCAAATTCTGAAGTGTTTCAGGATAAATAATCATTACAAATATAACTCCCTTCATTCCTAATAGCTTGACAGAATTCTTTTTGACAAAACTCAATTTAACACTAAACGACACAAGTTTCTTTCAATTTATTGGGGAAAAAAACAGCTACACAAAGGCACCCACACACAAAAAAAAAAGGCAACACCTACCTTGTCCACGCCCTTTCCCAGAAAGTACATCATTCCCAAGCCAGCTTGTCCGATGGGATTGTTCTGGAAAGGAGCACAAGTATTAACACCAAGAATAATGCATACCATACAAAGAGCCAAACTTTCTCTTAAAAGATGACCGCGTTGCAAGGAAATGTTGCATGCGCTTTCTGAGCGCATGGAAACTTATCTTGATCATGGGAAATTCTTTCTCTCGAGACAGATGACATACACTTTACATACATGCAGGAACAGATACATACACGCACGCAGAAATAGAGTTAAAAATTTTTCAACAGACAGGAACAGAAGAAACAAATCCTGGCATGCCTACCCCAAAATTTGCTTTCTGGGACAATACAGACAGAAATCTGGGACAAATCCATAAAATCAGGGACAGAACAGTGTCAAGATAGAAACATTGATTGATGTGGCGCTGACAGTCATCTTTGCTGCCAGATTTCACTGAGAGATCATACACACACGTCTTGCAGAAGGCAAACGAAACTCTTTCCTCCCTTGTTGTAGACAAGGCCACTTTTCCGAGAATTCTTTTTTGAAGACGCAACCTCGCTTCACTGTCGTTTTCTTCTTTTCACTCCTTTCTGACCCATCTGAAGAGTCAGAATCTGACTCTGTATTGACATCATGTCTCCTCTTCAACGCCATGTTCTGATTTGAAAGTGAAAACGAGGTTTTTTTTTGTGCGCATATGCGTATTACGTTTACTCACTCTAGCAGACGATAAGAACAGCTTTTTAAGTCCTGATTTTTTTTTTTTTGGAATGCCCGATTTTTCTTTTTCCAGGATGCATGTTGCAAATCCTGGATTTCCAGGACAGTGGCTTCTAAAATCAACTTTCCCGGACAAATCCTGGATGGTCAGGGGTGGTAGGCATGCCTGAAAATCTCTACAGATTAAAACTTATGAAAGCAATCTAAAACATCATAAAAGCAATTAATCATAATTATAATTAATGAGGC
Organism: Conus betulinus; assembly: GCA_016801955.1. NCBI lineage: Eukaryota > Metazoa > Mollusca > Gastropoda > Neogastropoda > Conidae > Conus > Conus betulinus. Next base: position 22,155 of record JADBJO010013353.1, on the reverse strand, counting down.
TAAAAGTACAATGAATCTGCTAGAGTTTTGTTTATTACCTCAAGCCCTTGCAGAGAAGAAGACTTCAAAATAATTTTCTTTTTATTTAAGAAATACACAAATCTCATACCTCAAAATTTCTTCAAACAGCCACCAAAAGTGTGAAATATATATGCATATATATAAAGACTAAAAGAATGTACCTTGTCTGCAGCTTTCTTGAAATACTGAAAAGCTGTCACATTGTTCTGTGGTATAAAAGGACTTCCTTCAGAGTGCATCTGGCAAAAAACAACAAGAGGTACACATATGTGCAAAGCTCCCACATTTACTTTAGTGCTATCCATGTGCAAAATACCAGACACAGAGTCCAACAATGTACACAAAATTGTACCTAAATCCATTAGCCTGCAATTTTGAATGACTGGCTAGAACGGAACTATAGGAGAGAAAACACAGTTGTGTGTACCATTTTCATTTACTTTCTTTCTACAGATGTCTAATCTCTCTTACACTGGATTTACATCAAACCCTAGAGTGCTATGCTACACACCCATGCTGGCATACATTCTCGTTATGTATGCCTTGCGCTTATACAAACATAAGCACAAACATTGCCCAAGTTTGTTGAGTACTTAAGTCTTTGGTATTCTACACTGTTGCTAGACACTCCACACTCAATGAAACAAGCTTATTACCGTTTGTATTGTATGAACGAGAAATTCATCAAGTTTTAATCAATACAATAACATAGTGGATGAGAAAAAAAAAAATTAAACTAAAAACAGTTAAAGAACTTTCCACGCAATATGGTACATGCTTTTGACAACTTTGCAAATAAATATCTGAATGCCCTCAGGCTTTGAAACCAACAAAAACCTAACAAGTATGCATACATCCTTCATTATCTACCAGCTGAGACTTCTGCAATTGTTGTGGTTACAATTTACACTCATTTTGTATATCTACGGTATTTCAATTCAGACTGCATCATTTTAAGCCTGCACTATAATTTTCTTTCTAACTAACCCTGAACTACACATTCAAGTTTAATACACACAAAAAAAATATCAGCCTTACAAATTTACCAGCATCACCATATTCCATGAACACACAAGATTACCAATTTCACAAACAAATCTAACTTAAACAAGAACAACAGCCTCTACCTTGCCCAGGTAGGCGTAAGCATTGCCATTGCCCGACTCGGCTGCAGTGACAAAATAGTGGTGGGCCATCTCATGATTGACAGCCACCCCACGGCCCCCCCTGGTAGTACAGCTGGCCCAGCACAATCTGGAACATTGAGCGTGTTGAACATGACTTGCTGTAAACTGTGTATCAGACAGAAAATGCTTCTGAGTGTATGTGCATATGTGCACCTGTGTTGTGTGTGTAGAACGGACATAGGGAGGAAGGGGGCAGTGAGCGGGGTGAGGACATTGGGGGAGGGGGAAGGTAGGGCTGGCATAGGTGTTGCCATAGACGCATGCAGGGAGAGATGTATATGTATGAATGTGTATCTGTGCACATGACTGTGTATGTGAGTGGATGGATGTATATGGAATGATCTGTTTTCAAAATGTTCAAGGGTGAGAACAGAATTCTCCTTGTCACCAATTGCAACATGAGTTTCAATCTGGTGATTATTAATTCAGACACAGGACAGTCTGCGAGTTTTAAGTACGTTGATAATTATTTTTCTAAGGGTTTGTCTTTTTATGTTCTTTCATAGTTCTCAAAGACATCCCTCTGCAACAAGATAAGGGAAACTACTCTTGCCTCCTGACCATTATAAACAGACAATGAAGGTCTAAAAAACACCGTTTTTGTTTTCATTCATTTCTGCAAGCTACAATGATTTTTCATTGGTCACAATTTGGTTGGTTCGCAATTTTTGAAAGGCAACCAACTTGGCAACTGTTTTTTTTTTTTTTTCTTTCCCCCCCCCCCCCCCCCCCCCCCCCCCCCCCCCCCCCCCCCCCCCACCCCCCCCATACACACATGTAATCAACAAGCAGTCTAATCGGAAGGGAGCAATACACCAAACCTTAGTATGGCTGTATATATGAGCACTGAAATGAATAATAGAGTTTGGCTGTATATGTGAGCACTGAAAAGGAATGTCAATGGAAGGACAAGGAAGGAAGATGACAGTAAAACAATCTTAAGAAAAAAAAAAAAATAAAAACAAAGGGGAAGAAATCCAGAGAATTTCAAAACACTGGCCAACCTGTGCCTGGGTGTCTCCCTTGTCGGCCAGGAAGTGGTAGTACTGCAGCAGGTCCTCGTCCAACAGAGGACTGTTGTTGCCCTGGTTCTCCACCTCATCCTGCAGCCGGATCCTCTGCACCACCACCACCCCGCCCGACGGCGTCACCGCATCCGCCACTAACACACAATGTCACAGGGTTAAAAAAAAAAAAAAATTCTTGGCTTGCTCTTGCTCTGAAAACAGGATAGCTACACAATCACCACCACCCTGCCCGACGGCGTTACAGCCTCTACCACTGCCACACAATCTCAAAGGGTTAGCTAAAAAAAACATTAATGTCTTGCTCTGAAAACAGGATAGCTATACAATCACATGAACACACCTTTGTCTAATAAGTAATATACAGGAACTGTCTCTACAACAAAATCATGATTTCATCCCACAGAACCCTCTCTTCAGGAAGTGGTCTGTCTGAACCTACACCAACTTGCCAAAATTCTGGCTTCACACATGAACCTATGCACACAGAATGAGCACAGAATCATGTCTAAGGTAATAAATGATAACAATGAACAATTCAGAAAGAAAGCTATATTCTGACCCACCAATCACATCACTGGATCCCTCTTTCAAGCCACTTGGAGGCAAAAACATATTAATGATTATTATACCATAAAATACTAAACAACAGCTGCAAAAGCATGTTCACTCGCCTAGGAATGGAGATGGTGATTCATGGTTCATGCACAAAGTTGGTTGTGCAATTTATGGGTGGTCACTCCGCAGGAGTTGGGTACTGAAACATACTTGTATGACTTCACTCCCTTCTCTCTTCATCTCTCTCTCTTTTGGGAATCCCAATCATTTGGATGCTGTCCACTTCAAATGGGGATAAAGCGTTTGTTAGGACAGGTAAATGATATGGATATATCTTTCAAGCCTGTGCTGCACCACACAAACCTGACTAATAAGTAAAGCAATACCAAATAGTAGTCTAACTTCCACTTCTACTGTCTTTGTCAGAGAACGATATACAGCTATTCTAAGATACTTACACTGACACATCAAAAACTTACCAGCGTTAGCAACCTTCTTATAGTAAGTCAAGGCCGTCTCACATTTCATCTCCACGCCTATTCCCGCATAGTAACGATAAGCCTGCACACAACAAAAAAAAACCAACAAAGCTCAACCCAACATAATGGAGCAATCACATTTTTCATTGTGAAAAAAGGAAAGAAAACAAACTAACAAAAATAGGGAGAAAAAACCCATCCACGGCCCCAGACAGAGCATCACAGATCTACTTTTTCTTTTTTTTTTTAAATCACAATGAAAGAAAATGCCAGCTGCACATCTGCTATCCTGCTTGACCTCAATATTTTATAAACATGACATGGAGAAAGAAATCATCACTCCATGACAGTATTTTTTTTTGCAGCCAGGAATAACAATAATCCCTTTTTCTGTCCTCATGTTGTTTGCATAACCATAAAGCCACTCAGGCCCACAGAAACACCAGGATTTTCTTTTCTCAAACATGTCAACCAGTAGAGTGGGGGAGGTCCCGATTTTACATCAAACAAAAAGCAGTGATAACTACACCACAGCTGCATGACTCAAGTCAGTTACAGGATGGGCTGCACACTGTGAAGAGCTCTGCCTGTTGCTTGTTCCACACAGCAGGCTCAGGCAGAAAGGAGCACATGCTCAAGCTGAAGTGCTACATGCGACCCAAGCTTAAATGCTATGTCCCAGACACCAGATTCATGAGTGATCTCGGTCAACCCCCTTGTCTCACCTTACTATGGGGCCTCCATAGTGTAAAGCTGAGCACTCCCTCTGCCAGAATTTGCTCCAAAACCCCCTAACCCATCCTCTTGCCGTCCCGACTTTTCACCTTGAACTCTTGAATATAAAGCCAATGTAAAATATTTCTACAACTTCCAATCACACCCAATCATACTCATTACAGCAAGCCATGACAAATTAATCTTTATACAAAAAAGAGCTAGAAATAGCAATCCACACAGATCCAAAAATATGACTTTTAGGCGCAAAATCATTTGAAAAGTATGAACGTTAAAAGCCTGTGCGGAGCATCAGAACATCAAGATTTGCTAATGACATCTAGCCCACCTCCCTGTAAAGAAATCTGAATTTCACAATGTACAGAAGAATATCCGCACATCAAGCTTCATTACATGTCAAACAGTTACCATGACACAGTGAAAAAACATTTTACTGAAATCATATTACTGAACCAAGTCAAACTAAATGAGTGATCAATATCAAGAGTCATCCAATATCCAAGCTGCCTCAAAACTTTCAATCCACTTTACAGAGCGCAGAAATCATGTTCTTTCACACCAATTCCAGAAGCTTAGTACCAATACACACCAATGCCATCTGTGCTAAAGTGTCACTGCCAAGAGCTCCAAACGTCAAATACACCAAGGCCTGCAAAACAGAACACCATCAATGCTTCTCAACAAACACTGCGCACAGCACATGTTCATGGAATAGACCAGTTCTCTCCCTTCTCCTCTTCCCTAACCCTTACCAACTCCTCCACATCTCTTTTCATTACTGTCCTCTGTATTAGGCATGTTTTCTGTAAATATCCAATCAACATCTGTTTGTGTGGCAATTTGGATGGGGAGTGAATAAGTAGGTGGTAAGATCCAATTGTGTGTGTGTGTGTGTGTGTGTGTGTGTGTGTGTGTGTGTGTGTGTGTGTGTGTGTTTGTGTCTGTATGCGTGTGTGTGTATGTGTGTGTGTGTGCAGTTTACATAGAATTTACTACATATTCTATACGCCTTTAAGCTTTAACACTCACAAGTTAAACTCATTCAGACAGAAAGGAACTAAAGCGGCTGACACACGAGCCTCCCCGCCAGTACGGTTGAGACGAAACGTTTGAACCTGTGCGGTCTGACCAGTCAGTGTCGAACGGACGGACTGCTTCACGATAGTTTTAAAACGGATGTGAGGTGAAGGTCATTGTGATCCCACTTGCCGCTTCAAACGACTGTACAATTGAATACAAAGCTTTTTCTCGAAATATTCAGATTCTTATAATTTTTTGAATTGACATTCCAAAGCACACTATGGCCTTGGTACAATTCAATTAATTGTTTGGTCTCTGAATCGGACAGTATGACCACCTTGCTGGTAGACGCCATTGTTTCCATGTGCCAAGGGTGTCGGCTCAATGCTGAGCATTGATTGGTTGGAGGATACTAGCTGTCCGTTTCGAATAGATCACGACGTATCTCGACCGGTCGGGTTTAACTTGATGCCAAAGGCCGTTTGAGACGTACGTTTACTGTGACACACGCTACGTTTGGGATCGGGTTCGACCGGTACTCCCGAAGCGTATGGGCGGGGAGGCTCGTGTGTCAGCCGCTTAAGCCTTCAACACAAAATGTTAGCCGTAATGTGTACTCACAGAGTACACACTGAAAATGATGATGAAGCTCAAAAGAAATGCTACATTCTGTAACACGTCATTACATAACTTAGCAAGCTGAAAAAAAAAAATGCACATACCTTTGCCTGACTGGAATTGAAATGGATTCCCGAGCTGTACATAAATGCCAGACCCTGTAAACACATATAACCCATTAACAAACAAGAATGAAATTATCACACATGAAACATAGCAGCTATTTCATAATTATGTCTTCACAACTTAATTTCCTGGACTTTTGCGCCTGAAATTACAGTTTGAGCAAACCATTCTTTGATCTCATTTTCTTCTTAAGTTAAGAGGCCAGTCATGTTTCCCTGTGTAAAAACTGGAAAGAAAAAAAGGAGAAAAACTTATTGCTAACTACATTTTTAAAGGTTTTTTTTTAATGTTGTTTTAACTTTTAACTTGATTATAGCCCAGCTGACCACATGGGTAAAAAAACAAATGCTTTATCAACAAAAAAAAGCCACATGAGTGAACACACACTGCAAATTTATAAGCTAGAGTCCCCTCAAGAGTGTGAACAGTTTCACTACCTGGCTGTCAGACTACCACAAGAAAGTTGGCATGTTGCTAATTCTACAAGGAAAAAAGCGCGTCAACATTTTCTAGAACAAAGACAAGTGAATAAAAAGGGGATTTAAAAAAAAACAAGAAACACATGTAAAATAAAAAAAAAAAAAAAACCCACCAAACTAAAAGATCACAGATCTGATCATATTCACAAAAGCTGAAAGGGACACCATCACAGATAAGATACTATATTATTATGCATATTCACTCAGAAATGCAGATCCAATGTCAACAGTTAGGTCAAGCGCTCCATGCCTTACCATTTGAGCTTTAGGTGAACCAGCAGCAGCGAGCTCTACAAACAGTTCCTTGGCCCGTGATATGTTGTGGGGCAGGTGGTCGCCAAACAGGTGTGCCATGGCCACATACTCCTTGGCCCTGGGGTGGTTGAGCTGTGCGGCTTGTTCAAACAGGACCAAGGCTCTGAAACGTAAAAAGGCCTCTCTGCCACTCACTCTTGCAGTACATGACTATGGTTAGAGTGGAATCTTTAAATGACAGCTTCCAGAAATTTTATAAGAAATGGACTGTTAAAGGGAAAAAGTCTGAAAGTTGATCTTGTCTAAAGAAAACTATTTCAGAAAAACAACACAGAAACAAGAGGGTCTTTCTTTGGACAGTCTTTATTCAATATGATGAGATTTCATTAATCATTCTATTACAGTAAAAAAGACTTTGTCATTCCAGCTACAATGGTGCCTTTTTATGTTCAAAGCTCCTAAAATAACTGATACCACACTGAAAGACAGACAGGGAGGAGACAGAAAGAGAGAGAGGAGAGAGGGGGAGGTAGTGGTGAAGGAGGGGAGGGATGAGACAGACAGACAGACAAAACTGACAGACACTGAGACAGATGAGACAGACAAATAAGGCAGACAAAATGAGAGAGAGAGAGAGAGAGAGAGAGAGAGAGAGAGAGAGAGAGAAAGGGAGAGCTGGACAGACCGAGAGGTTGACAGACAGACTGAAAGACAGGTAGGTAGACAGACAGAAAGACACAAAGAAACAGTAAGAGAGTGGGAGAGAAGGATGGAGGGAGAGAGGGAAAGGGAGATGATGAGGACAGAGCAGATGGGAAGACACTTACTCTTCATACTTCTTGACAAAGGTGCTGTTGATAAGTGATTCCCCTTGCTCAAAGAGCTCTTTGGCTTAAAAAAAACAAACAACAAAAAACACTGAAACACATCCCATGTCATAGACAATAGTAAAAGAGAAGGGATAAAAGTCAACATGTGAATGTACAAGAAAACCAAAAACGCTGCAGTAAATGCGCAATTATTTGACAAAAATGAACAAAACAGTATGTTCTCAACTTTCTTGAAAAATCTTTCTTACATAATAGTGAAAGAAATAAAAACATCAGATATAATCAAAATGCACAGTGTTACAACCAGATTGCTGACAGTAATCCTCTAAATAAGGCTGGCTCACATAAAGTTTGGAACTCTTTTTCTACTACAGTGGTTGTTTATTTGTCAGTTTGTGCGTTTACATATACACAATTTGTTTGTAATGTTTAAGTTTCACACAAAAAAATCCATCTGCCCAAATCAAAAACAAATATCTATAAGAGTTAAAAGAACATCCTAAAACAAATATCTATAACAGTTAAAAGAACATCCAAGTTTTTACCCTTTTGTTCTTCCAGAGATAGTTCTGGCTCCTGTTCAGTTTGCTCCCCTGGCTCATTTGTCTTTTCCTCACCAGCAACAGGTATTTGACCAGCTGTTCCTTTCTGCCCTGTGTAAGACATCAAAACACGTATATTGCTCAAACCTCTCTTATTACATTACAGAGCTAGCTGACACTGTTACTGTAAAACTAAATGATAATTAATGATAAATTTAAACAAATATTTGAACTGTCTAAAAACCGTTGGTAGGACCTTTTTTTTTACCCCCACAAAAATTTTAATGCAACATATCAAGGGTTGACAGGCGCACAAAAAGAGGACAGTGCACATCTGGAGACAAATCAAAACTATTTCCGTGTCAGTGGCTACAGAAAAAGTCAACTGGACCATTGGTAGGACCTATCCAACGTTCAATCAGTGCTGTCACTAGTGTCACAGGTAAGATTTTATTGGTAAGTTTTCACAGGCAAGTACCCAGGCATACATACATGCATGCATGCACACACTCAGAACTGTCTGAGAACCATTTATATCACTAACTTTCAATTAATGCTTTCACAGGTAAGACCTCACTGATCATTTACACAAAACCACATAGCTACACACACACACACACACACACACACACACACACACACACACACACACACACACACAAATCAAATGAATTCAGTTGAGGTTCTGTGTCTCTATAGTATCATGCACCTCAACAATTTCAAAAAGCAATCCACATTAGCAAATCTAAGTAGCACTACCCTTTTTTATGTAATGAATTGTTAAAATAAACTAAAACCAATGACTCTAAAAATAATTCTTTAAAAAATCAAGAATAATCAGCACATGATATTTTATGATGAAAAAATCATGTCAATATTTTTACTAAACAATGACAAAATGTTGCATTCTTTTAACTTCATCACCACAACAGACTTCTTTAAGTGAGATTCGCGTAGTTCTTCCTTGGGAGAACTAGTCACCATACAACAACGCCAACCATCTCTTTTTTTTTCTCTTCTGGTGTGCATATGACTTTATTAGCCCATGTATGTGAATTTATTTTCTAAAACAAAACTTCCTTGTTGCCATGATACTTCTTTTTATTTTCAATAACTCCATGCTCTACAAGGGACCCAAAATTATCATCTCATTTGAAAGATACACTCAAAAATCGCTACAAAAGATGAGGTCAGTGGTGGAAAGCTGGTCCTGGAATATCACACACACACACACACACACACACACCACACACACACACACACACCTCTTAAAAAGGCCAGACTACTATGGACCTTGCCATCTCTCATTCCCATGGCTAGAATTACCATTAAGCTATAATTCCTCTACAAGCAAGCAACAAACATCAAAAACTGACTACACATAAGTCAGCTCATTCCAGCATTTTCAGCTTGCTCTGTGGTCTTTACTTCCGTCACTGAGTCTGCCAGCTCTGTTGCTTGACTGTCCTCTTTTGGTCTATCCTCTTGCCTCTTGTGTGCTACGTTTGAAGCTGAACTTGACTGGCTTTCAGACTGACTCTGGGACTGAGACTGCGATTGCTCTCCCACCACTGACGGCACTGGGGCCAAAGCTAGCAAAGCTCCCACATAGAGCAGCACATAGTCGCATGATGCTGCTTTCGTTGTTACCGTTATATGAAAGTATCAGGTTCTGGAAGAAAGAAAAAAAAAAAAGCTGACATTATCAACTTGAAAATCAGATTCAGTGAATATTTATGGACATGTGTGTGCTTGAGTGTGTGTGGATGTGGGTATATGTGTGTGTGTATGTGTGTGTGGGAGGGGAGAGGGGTTGGGGGTGTATATCATATGTGTAGGTAAAGGGAGAGAGGGGGGGGGGGGAGAGAAGAGAGAGAGAGAGAGAGAGAGAGAGAGAGAGAGAGAGAGAGGTGAAAGGCACATAAACAAGAGCAAGAAAGAGAGAGTGAGAGAGAGATGTCAGAGATACCTGTTGACAACTGTTTTCCTGCAGAATCAAGTTTAGCAAAGGAAATGAAAACAAAAAAGTCAAATCAAAAAATCACTCATGAATATCACACAGTGACTAAAGTTTCAAGTTCTTCAATGGCTGTGAAACTCATGTAATGTAAACTAAACTGACACTGTTACTCACATGAATTACAGTTCCACATCTGCTATGTGGTCAGTCCCAGGCACTGATCACTAAATATATCTATAACCATTATTAAGCATTCGTGTGGTCTACCTTTCAAAATTTTGAAAATGTTCACTTTCTGTAAGTTCACTTCAATTACAAGTGTAAATCGCGTGGATTTATTTTATTATCACTAAAATCAAGATCTTGCCCTTGACAAACCATCAATCAATTATTCCGACGGAAAGTTTGATGGCAGTAAATTAGAACTTAAGTTTCAGCTGAGACAAGATTTTGATGATAGATTTTCCCCCTTGCAGTTAGTCAGCTTTGCTCAAATCTTAAGTTACCTGTGCACATGAGAATGATGTTACATCACCTTTCACTCTTTGCTTCAAAAACGGCCGGTTAACTGAGATCAGTCTTGATAACTCCTCAGTGCACACTGCATGAAAATCTGATTATGATTTTCTGAGCAAGACTAACGTGAAGGTAGAGACTCCACTGTGAAAGTTAGTCGTGTAATACGTGTCATTCCTTGACACAATATAAATGCAACTATTAATACGGCAAGTTAGTTCACTTCATGCAGCAGCACAATAAAACTTGACGAGAACGTATGTCGCCTGGTGAAGCGCCACGTACCTTTTTACTGCTTGCCCAACTGGATCTCTCCGCCATGATAAGCCGAAAGTTGTTATGGCGTTTTCTGATTGGTTAAACGCCTGTTTCATGGGAGACAACTTCCCTTTCCTCGAGTGAGGAGAGGTCAGCTGATGTTCTACCTTGATTTCGTTTGCGAGTGGGACAACAAGATCAATAATAAATCTTAATCATCATTGGCGGCAAGGAGGGTACACTGTTTCAGTTTCATCAAGCAGGTTTCACTGCATGCGGACTAGTCCATATACGCTACACCACATCCGCTAAGTTTTGAGACCACACTGGTCATGATTTAAACCTGATAGATAAATGAATTAATGACTGAGATGAGATAATAAGAAGAGTGTCTTGTGGCTACCACTTACCAGATGTCTTACCTACGCCTTAGCCAAATACTGATCAGACCTTGAGTACCTAACAAAAAATGTGTGCCATTATTATCATTGTATATGAGGTGAGTGAACACGTGTGTGTATGGGTGTGTTGGCATAGGCCCGTGTATGTGTGTGTGTGTGTGTGTGTGTGTGTGTGTGTGTGTGTGTGTGTGTGTGTGTGTGTGTGTGTGTACGAGCGCATGTGTGTGTGTGTGATGTCTGCGTGTAGCCTGTACATAGGCCTATGAATGTGTGTGTGTGTGTGTGAGAGAGAGAGAGAGAGAGAGAGAGAGAGAGAGAGAGAGTGTGTGTGTGTGTGTGTGTGTGTGTGTGTGTGTGTGTGTGTGTGTGTGTGGCCGCGCGCATGCTTGTGTTTACGCTTGTGTATGTATGGGTGTACGTGTCTACATGCGTGCATGCGCGCGCGCGCACACGCGTGTGTGTGTGTATGTGTGTGTGTGTGTGTGTGTGTGTGTGTGTGTGTGTGTGTGTGTGTGTGTGTGTGTGTGTGTGTGTGTTCTTCTTCTTAAGTTTAACGTCCTTCCACTAAAAGTGATATCAGACGATGTGGAAATGTGTTGCATGAATAAACATTTCTTATGATATGAGTTGAGATTGGAGATGGCCAGATAGAGAGACAAATTGTAGATGTGAGTTTGTGTGTGAGCGTGTGTGTGTGTGTGTGTGTGTGTGTGTGTGTGTGTGTGTGTGTGTGTGTGTGTGTGTGTGTGTGTGTGTGTGTGTGTGTGTGCGCGCGCGCGCGCGCTGTATGTAAATGTGTCAATTTATCCAGAATTAGGCAAGTACGCTTCAAACTGAGTGTAGCATAGGAGCAAGAGTACTGTAAGTAATGCTAAGTAATTAACAATCTAATATTAAAGGATAGAACATCAAAGGTAAATGCCCACTGGGCTGTGTAACAAACATTTACAAACTGAGGAAAGAAAAAAAGAGTAGTCATTCAAAATCTTGGACACAGATGACGGACTGGATCCGTCAGATAAACTACAAACGCCCGACTTACGATATAATTCCCTTGCTCTGGACAATTGATTAAAAGATGTCCTACTCCGAGTGTTTCTCCACACATACATCTAATGTTTTTACAGAACTTCGTACGAAGGGAATTTTAACGCATTCTGTGTAGTAAACTTCTAATCTCTCTAGACAGAGAAGCAAGGTGATTGTTTGACGAGGCTTTCGAGTTGATTTTGCCACCAAATTTAACACAACTCTGATAATACTGAGTATCTGAGTTCATTATCAAGTTTCTGAAGCTTTCATCCGATGTTTTGTTTAGAAGAATATTGCATTCTGTTAAATCCAAGGGAATATTAAGGGGAATTGAACCCCTCAACATTTCGAGCTGCCTTTCTTGCAGCCTGATCGACTCTCTCATTTGCTGAAATGCCCACAATGAGAGGGACCCAGCAAAAAACTAACTGATGTGCCTTATCGGATAAAAGATGTATAACATGACATTATTTTCTTTTATTATTATCCAAAAACGGATTTTTGAATTTGAAGACCGGATTGCTTTCAAGAGCAGATCTAGAATCAGTACATACTAGTAGTACATGACTGACATTCAGATGGAGATAAAGAATATAATTTAATTTAAGGACATTAGGATGGCGGCTAGCTCGGCACTAAAAATGGAAAAAATTTCTGCCAAGATGGTACACATTTTCTCCACGTTTAAGTCAGGTATTACAAAAGCTGCCCCTGTCCTACTGTCTTCTAGCACTGAGCCGTCTGTGAAAATTTTTAGGTGGTTCTTGTACTGATTTTCCAGGTGTAAGCATACGGAAATTTTTAGTATGTTGGGTGTGATCTTTTTTTGACAAATCTGAATGAATCGTATCAAAGGAGGCCTTCGTTTGTCCCATCTTGGTACTGGTGAAAAGGATGGTTTAACAGCGATTTCATTTCTATTTATGTTGGAATCTCTGATAAGGTTAGAGAAGTATACGAGTAGATTGATTTTGTAGATTGTATTCCTCTAGCTCGTTTTCCAAAATCTTTTTCAGAATTTAAACAAACTTCTTTTGAACAGAAATTTTCTGTGTAAAAACTCTTCAGAACGAACTTCGACGCAGCTACTTTTCGAACCTCGCTGAGAGGTAGCACTCCAATCTCATTGTATGTTTCTAAGTTGGATGTATGTATGGGAACACCAAGAGCGAGTTTGTAAGCCTTGCAATCAATGCTCTGCAATTTATTTAACAGATGTGTGGTGTGCGCTGAAAAATATTTCCTGAGCATAGGTTAACCTAGATCGCACAAGCGGTTGATAGAGGTATTTAAAGTCGAAGCATCTTGGCCCCATGGTTGCTTTGTTTATAATCTTAAGAAAGTTTAAACTTTTCGTGCTTTATTTAGTATGTGGTCAATATGCTGGTTCCATGACAGTTTAGAAGTTAAGATTATACCAAGGAATTTTACTGATTTAACATATTTTATTTCAATGCCATCTAAAGTAAAAACTGGGAGCTTTTCTGGGTCATACCCAGAATTGAAAAGCATTATATGTGTTTTTTTTCTAAAGAAAGTGCGAGCCCGTTTTCTTTGTAAAAGCCACATTTATTTATATTGCAGTTCTCCCCTTGTAAAAATAGGCCTACATTTATTTTATTGAGTTCTCGCTGGTATAAAGCTTTTATGTAGTTCAGCGACCTCGAAGGGTTATTCGTTTCATGGTTACTCATCCAAAGGCATATATCATCAGCAAATTGAGCTAACTCTGTGTCTTTTGATAAGCCTTTTGGTAAATCTGCCATTAAAATATTGAATAAGATAGGAGATATTACTGAACCTTGTGGCAGTCCCATTTGCAATGTTCTCGGATTTGAATAAGTATGTTCTATTTTTGTTTGAATTGATCTATTTTCTAAGAATTCTTGAACATAATTATACATGTTACCGTTAATTCCACAGTTTTTAATTTGTATAATAGTCTTCTATGCCATACTTGATCATAAGCTTTTTACGTCAAAGAATGTAGCTAGTATGTTCTTTCGTCTTGCAAATTGTTGTTTCACTTGAGTTGTAAGTTTGACTAGGTGTTCTACTGTGGATCTGCCAGTTTGAAATCCAGCAGCTTGGTTAATCGGTATGACATCATGCTTCTTACAGTAATAAGATAATCTATTTAGTACGATTCGTTCCATTAATTTACAGGTATGGGATGTTAAGGCGATTGGGCGGTAACTGTTTATATCAGTGCGAGGTTTTCCATGTTTATATATAGGAACGATAATGGAATGTTTCCATAACTGAGGTATTTTACCATCATTCCAACATTTTTGAAAAAAAAAATGGAGGAACTGCACAGCGTTTGCTGGTAGGTGGCGTAGCATTTCATTCGAAATACCATCAAGGCGACTGAAGTTTTCTTGCTGCCTAATTTACTAAGACATTCTTGAACTTCTTGTAGTGTTATAGGAGCGTTTAGGTAGTGGTTATTCCCAGGGTCTTTACTACTACTTATATAATGCTTATCCTCTTGTTCCCGATATGATCTTTTTTTTTTCTATCAAACTATTCATGCTGCTGTTTTTGGCAAACATGTCAACAAAAGCTTCAGCTTTATCAGAATTTGAAGGGAAATTAGATTTACCGAGAGTT
>JADBJO010013353.1:0-2500 GCA_016801955.1 Conus betulinus | reverse complement strand
CAAGGTACAAGGCAGGTGGTTCCAAGCAGACAGATTATGATGAAAGGAATGGGACTGTTTGGGCGCTTCGCTGAACAAAGATAGGGTCACGGGCTAGTTAGTGCAAAGGCCTGAAATGTGCCGTCATTTAAAAAGGTCATGTATTTGAAGACTGATTTCATCGGTGAAAATCTCCTAAAACAAGGGATCTAATTGGCCGGGAGTTGTTCTTTTGATCAAATATCAGTTTAACATTAAATGCTGGCTCAAATTGTGGTAGGCCTCAAAACGCTCACATGGATTATATAGTGTTTTAGTGCAAAATCCTGATAGTGGAGTGTGGCCTGTCCAGCCGATTTGCAACACAGAGCTATATAGCACGTCCAGTCTGTCTAGATTTGCAGATATTCCCAGTGAAAAACAAAGCATGTTACAGACAACTCCGGATATGAGTTGATTGAGTCTAGGTCCGGCGTGTGTACATGGCCCATATACGATGGGGAATAATAACCAGAGGGTGCCAGGAGGGAGAAGTTATTTACGATCACTTGTCTGTGAGTAGGAGCCCCTGATCACCTGACGGCTTCTTTCTCCTTGGGTTGAGTCCCCTGGGGGACGTCAGATCGTCAGGACCATTCTGAGTTTATAGCCGTGCTAGATTGAGGACTGGAGTGGTCGTTCTTGTCACTTTTATGCTTTGTGAATTATGAACTGTTTGAGAAAGAGGCTTGGGAGGCAGGGAGAGGAGAGGAAGGGGGTTGGGGGTGGGGGGGGCTACAAAGAGAATAGAACACACACGCGCGCAGCACACACACACACACACACCACACACACACACACACACACACACACACACACACACGCATGCGCGCGCGCGCGCGCACTCACGCACACACAAGCACACACGCAAGCACGCGCACGCACGCACGCACGCACGCACGCGTGCGCGCGCGCGCACACACACACACACACACACACACACACACACACACACACACACACACACACACACACACACACACACAAAACAGAGGCCTACACACACGTGCGCGTGCGCACGCCGCACGCACGCACGCACACACACACACACACACACACACACACACACACACACACACACACACACTCTCTCTCTCTCTCTCTCTCTCTCTCTCTCTCTCTCTCTCAAACACACACACACACACACACACACACACACACACACACACACACACACACACACACACACACACACACACACAAACACACACACACACACATTCGATCGGTCAGAACAACTTTTGCTGTTTGGTGTTTGCGGGGTGGGTGACAGCAGTCGATAGTGAGAGACTCATTTCCACCGTTGACACCTCTGCCCACAGCTGGTGGGATGGGCCGTCACTGACAACCTACTTCAGCTGGAATCATGTGAAGATCGAACTCAGTGGATCCATAACACTGGAATCTGGAGGACTAATGTGAGGTACCGAAGCACTGTCACTCTACTGCTTGATTACTTCATTAAGGGAAACGTTACAGCCTTTTTGGTTCATAGAGCGAAAATCCACCATCTTTTTTATGTGACTAGAGCAGTTCTAGGATTTTTGCAAAACAGGTGAGTGTTGTGTAATAAACCATCACGGATTAAAACGAAACTGTGATAATTGTCAGTTAGATTATCAACGGCAGGTGGAATGAACCCGGGAAAGTAGATAAGTGAACGAAGAAAGACTGCCCCAAACCGTCATTTCATCTTTTCAGCTTACACACTAGTTTAATGAACGGGCTTTTCTCTGGAGCGATATGCAATGGAAAAGGCTGTGTGTGTGTATTCCCTATATCACTCTCTGCATTCGTTTTGGGTGAACCATGCGTGTGTGTGCGCGCGTGTCTGGGTATAGCTGAAACAGGACTGAGCAATGGAGCGATTTTCTGCGGAATACATACGGCAACAGCCCGAATACCAGTACCTGACGTACAAAGACAGAGGTCACGTGATTCAGACACGCGTGGAGGACGGGGAGGTCAAACTATGTCAAGGTCCTCAATCCACCCCTCTTCAACATAGTGTGGTCAGACGACCTCCTCCACCCAGCAGAAACAACTCGGCAAAGAGCGTCACATCCAGTTCTGTGTCTCACGCTGATGTCCACCAGTTGACTGCTTCTCCTACAGACCGATCAGCCAGATCGGACAGACCATGTCCAGAAAGTTTGGACCGAGAGGTCCACGGGCAGAATCAAGCTACCAATAGGGGAGGATTCCATCGTCAGTTCGGAGAGAAAAAAACTCACAAAGATGTTTCGAGACACACTGATATGACCAGCAGGTCTGTCAACAGCGGGGACACAGGATGAAAGCAGAGAGCTTGAACGTCTTGATGTCAGCAGCAAAGATGCCAGCAGTGATAGTGGAACAAAGCAGTCTGTGCAGGATGGAAGGGCGTATGATGATAGCGATGGCCCGAGAAGAATCAAAGTCCTGCGATGATTCCAAAAACAGTGGTGGAAATGAGTTGAGACCAAAAGGAGGAAACAACAGA
>JADBJO010013352.1:45000-52850 GCA_016801955.1 Conus betulinus | reverse complement strand
CAAGGGTAGGGTGTGTGTGTGTGTGTGGGGGGGGGGGGGGCAGATCCACTGTCCCTCGTGCACTGTGCTCTCTACTCCTCTGTGGGTCTTTGCGGTTATTGTAAAAAAAAAAAAAAAAACAAAACACACACAACACACACACACACACACACACACACACACACACACACACACACCACACACAGAAAAAAAAAGAAAAAAAGCGAGAGAGAGAGATGTGATGGACGAGGAGAAGAAAAGGGAGATTATTAAATAGAGGTGGAAGGGAGGGAGGGGAGGGAGGTAAATGAAAGGCGATGGGGAAATGGGGAGGGGGGGTGTATGAGGGATGGTAACAGGAAGGGGAATGGGAGGAGGGAGGGAGCTAACACAACACACACACACACACACACACACACACACACACACACACACACACACACCACACAAACGCACGCATGCACGCACACAAGTATGCTCGCACGTACGCACGCACCGTGAGAGAGAGAGAGAGAGAGAGGGAGAGCCTCTCTCTCTCCCACTCTCTCCCAACTCTCTCTCCTCCTCCTTCTCTCCTCCTTCTTCTCTTTTTTTTTTTAACATTTCTTTAATGAACAGATGTGTACATAAAACACTTTTTGAAACTGAAGCAACAACAAGCAAATGCTTATAATGTGCTCAGTGACGGAAAGTTTAACAACACAAAAAAAAAAAAAAAACATCGGCGGATTGCATAACCAACATTGACACGTAAGACAGAAATAAAAATGCTGAATATCAAAATGGGAAAAATTTGTAGAAATCTTAATTTAAATTAAAAAGACAGGAAAGGAGATAGAACAGATCAGTAGAATCTAACAGCGATGCAAATAGGCAATCCACACAACAAATACCATGATTCCCAATGCCACCGAACTTACACAAATTTGACAAGAGAGAGAGAGAGAGAGAGAGAGAGAGAGAGAGATGCGTCCGTCTCCCCAAACACTTCTCCTCCTCGTCCTCCTCCTGCTTCTATTCTTCCTTCTTCTTCTCTCCTGTTTCTCCACCTCCTCCTCTCTATAAGCAACATTACCTTACCTTACCTCCTCCTCCTCTTTCTTCTCTCCCTTATATCGGTGGGGCGGGGGCGGGGGGGAGGGGGGCGTGGGGGGGGAAGCGGAACTGATGTCATGAGGGGACGATCCTGTTTTAATCATGAATTGCAGATTCAAGCCAGTACCGGGGGAGAAGAAGAAGAAGAAGAAGAGAGGAGGAAGAGAAGAGAAGAAGAAGAAGAGAAGAAGAAGAAGAAGAAGAAGAAAGAAGAAAAGAACAGTAGCAGCAGCAACAACAACAACAGCAACAACAATAACAACATGAAGCAGAAGAAGAAGAAGAAGAAAAGAAAAGAAGAAGAAACAACACAGCAAGAAGAAGAAGAAGAAGAAGAAACAAGCAGAAGAAGAAGAACAACAATAACAATAAAACAACAACAACAACAACAACGACGACGACGACGACGACGACGAAAAAAAAAACAAGAAAAAGAAGAAGTAACGGACTTAACAGAAGATCGTCCTCCTAGATCCTTCCAGAACATATCTGCTGCGCTCGCGAAGGAATAGGTCTACGTAGTGGTGGCATTGGGGCGGGGATGGGAAAAAGGAATCGGGGGCGGATGGGAGTGGTGGGGGGGGGGGGGGGGGTTGGGAGGGTTGGGGGTAGGCGGGCTAGGTGGAGGGGGGGGAGAGAGAGAGAACATAGACCTGTCCCTGTTTATCACTGTTGCCAGCTGCGGCGGCTGAAGCAATAAAAGCCCCGAGCAGCGGGCAGTCCTCGCCAACACTCACCCCCGCCAGGCCTGTTGTTCATCATCGTCATCATCAGCATCATGGTCGTCATCGTCGTCATCATCGTCTTCGCGCCCTACCTCCCTGACAAGCGGGGATATAGAGGGTCTGGCTCCCTCCCGGCAGCCTGCGACGTGGATAAAGGATTGGAGGGAGGGGGGGGGGGGGGGTGGTGGTGGAGGCGGGGAGGGGAGGGAGTCTGACGGTGCTGATGTGTGTGTGTGTGTATGTGTGAGGCGTCGGTGAGCGCTGCAGATACCGCTGTCATCTCACCTCCTCTAGGTTGTTGAGTGGGAGATGGACTGGGGTTGATTAATATCGAAAACGCCCCCCCCCCCCCCCCCCCCCCCTCTCTCTCTCTCTCTCTCTCTCTTCTCTCTCTCTGCCCTCTCTCTTCTCTCTATCTCTCTCTCTCTCTCTCTCTCTCTCTCTATCTCTGGTCTCTCTCTCTCTGCATGCGTTGTAGATATCTGTAAATGTCGTTCTACCTGCTCTGTGTGTGTTTGTATGTGCGTGTCTGTGTATGTGCGTGTGTGGCGTGCGCGCGCGCGCGCGCGCGTGTGGGTGTGTGTGTGTGTGTGTGTGTGCGTGTGCGGGCGTGCACGCAAGCATTCGCCCGTCCCTCCTCTCTCTCTCTCTCTCTCTCTCTCTCTCTACACACCACACACACACACACACACACACACACACACACACCACACACACACACACGTTGAAAAAATTCTTTGTGTGTGTATTTGATTTGTACACGTGATTTTCTTTCGTGTTCTGTAATTTCCGTATCATGCATTAAACTATCGTTTGGGGGTTATTTGTTTGTTTGTATTGTTTTCTGTTGTTTTTATTTGTCCTATATTTTCCTTTTCTGAGAGCCGGATGAAAAAAAAAAAAACCCAGGTGATGCTAATTCCGCTTTATCTTCAGTTACAAACGATCCCCCCCCCTTTCTCTCTCTACTCTCTCTCTCTCTCTCTCTCTCTCTCTCTCTCTCTCTCTCTCTCTCTCCCCTCCCTGTCTGTCTCTGTCTGTCTGTCTGTCTGTCTGTCTGTCTCTCTCTCTCTCTCTCTTCTCTCTCTCTCTCATCTCTCTCTCCTCCTCTGTCTCTCCCTCTCTCTCTCTCTCTCTCTCTCTCTCTCTCTCTCTCTCTCTCTCTCGCTCTCCTCTCTCAAGGATGGACCATGCAGACACGATGTACTCTAAATTACAAACACACAGACTAAGCACAAGATATTATTATTGTGAAAAACAACAGCAACACCCCACCCATCCATCCACCCATTTTTTAAACCGTGCATGAAAAATCTCACAAATAGGGAGATGGGAAGAAAGCTGTTATAAGAAGATGTGTCCCGTTATGTACCCAACGATCTCTCTCTCTCTCTCTCTCTCTCTCTCTCTCTCTCTCCTCTCTATCTCTCTCTCTCTCTCTCTCTCTCTGCCTCCTCCTCCTCCCTCCCTCTCTCTCTTTCTCTCTCTCTCTCTCTCTCTCTCTCTCTCTCTCTCTGCCTCCTCCTCCCTCCCTCTCTCTCTCTCTCTCTCTCTCTCTCTCTCTCTCTCTCTCTCTCTCTCTGTGAATTCAACGATTCCGGAGAAATCAAACAAGAGGAAAACAGCCCAGCCTCCACTTGCATGACGACTGACTGACCGGGGAGGGGAGGGGGGGGGGGGAGGGGGTCCTCACCGCCTCGATTGGGTAACCCTTGTGTCAGTTATCAACTTGCCAGCCTCCATGACGTCCAGCAAGAAGATGCCATCAGTGATGTGCAGATAGCCTTAGGTAACCCCAACAGCGGTACTGGTGGCCCCTGCAACCCCACCCACCCTCCCCTCCCCTCCCCCTCCTTCCCCTCCTCCGGACCAACAGTACGGGCGGGCGGGGGGAGAGGGAGGGAGAGGGGTGGAGGACTCGCCCGTTAGCTTGCATCCTGCCCGACTGGAATGCAGAATCTGATTAGAAGCAGTGCATTAGTCAAGTTCGACCCAAGTACGAGCTAGTTCTCGCCCATCCGAGACCCGCTCGCTAGCGCTGATGATGATGGTACTGTCCCATTTGGTAGATTTTATCGGTTTAAACGGAGAGGGGGGGGGGGGGGGGGGGTTGAGACGGAAGAAGAGTGTGGTGGAAATGGAGGGGGCGGGGGGGGGGGGGGGGGGGGGGGTAGGGGGGGGGGGATGAGGGAGGGGTGATGACGAGGGATAACGAGCGGCAAGTTGCTCTTGCATCTGAAAGTCTATGGTTTTAGCTCTCTATAAGTAAGGGGTGCTGATTAAAAACGGGAAAGTAGTGTTTTTCTTTAATTACTGTTAATGGGGAAAAAAAAGTGCTTTGAAAAATAAATAAAGGACGGCAAAACGAAAGAAAGTTGAAAGGAAAGACAGAATGAAGACAGGAAGGAAAAAAATAGTTACAAAGATTGGTCACCAACTGACAAGGATGTTTAGAGAACCATACTCAAAAAAGTTCTTGCTTGTGGAAACACACAAGCAAGAACCCACCCACATCTCTTACGTGTGTCGTACAGTTGCCATAGTCATGTTGAAAGCGACAACAAAAGTGGAAAAAAATGACCTGGGAGATGAAGTAGACTCACCAGTAATCGTTATAAAAGGAAAATGTGTCAACAACAACAACGACAACAACAACAACAACAAAAACTGATACTGCAAGTGTTGCTCCCATAATGATACACAATCAAGGAGCAGCAAAAACTACTGCACTTATCCGCTAACTGATTTATTTGCTTGTGTACTTGTAATACTGATCTGCTTTTTGTTACCATTATCATTTAACGATTGTGGTATAAATCTAAAGGTTCCCCCAAAGATGTTTTTTCCTTCTTCTGTAAACGTGTCTCCCACACACTCTAAACGTTTGTGGTTCATGTTCCTCTGAACTCAAAACGGCCGACCCGACCAAACTTTCTGAGAAAATACCGTTGACGGCAATATAAATTTAGTAGAAACAGGGAGTGTGGAAGGAGAGGGGAGTGCCGGGGGGGGGGGGGGGGGGGGGGGCAGGAGGTGGAGGTGTGAACGGGCGGGTGTGTGTGTGTGTGTGTGGGGGGGGGGGGGGAAGACGGGAAGAGGCAGGGAATCCAACCGTGCTGCCACTTGGAGCATGAAAATACCGAGCAGAATCCTTACCAATCAGACACTTCTATTGATAGTGCTATTGATAAAGAGAGAGTAAAAAGGGGGCACACGATTACACAAGATTCCCAGTTGGAGTTCTAGGTTTTGAGGACAACATTCGCCTTTAATTGTTTGCGTCACACATGAAGTGGATTTACGGAAAGAAGAAGCTGAATATGAGACTGGACTGTTATTTGTCTCCCCTCCCCCCCCTCCCCCCATCTCTCTCTCTCTCTCTCTCTCTCTCTCTCTCTCTCTCTCTCTCTCTCTCTCTACACACGGAAAGGGAAAAGCGTGATCCCCGGGAAGGAGAGTTGTTGTTGTTATTGTTGCTTTCGTGCGTGCGTGCGCGCGCGCGCGCCTGTATGTGTGTGCGTATGCATTCGTGTGTGAGTGTGTCTACGTGCGCGCGCGCTCACACACCTTCCTGGCCGCCCGTAATTTGCACGACAGACGCACGCACAGACATTGAACGCCCTTCCTACTCCTCTGCCTTCTTGTTCCCCCTGTCGGTCTGGCGATGCCAGCCACGAGAAGAACGCGAGCAACGCGTGAAGTCACATAAGACGATGCCGAAATCTATGCCCCGGCCCATGCCGTCACGGCCCACTCGGGGAGAAGGGAGGAGGGAGGGGGGGGGGGGGGGGGGGGGGGGGGAAGGGGGCGAAGACGGGGGACGGAGGGGGGGGTGTATGTGCAAGGGTGGGAGGGAGAGAAGTGCAGCTGCTACACTGCGCGTCAGTTGACATCATTAGGGGCACGTGCAGATGCGGAGTTGGAGATACGTGTCATTCCCCCATCCATCTTTCTCTCCATAGCTAAGATGGAACGGTTCGATTCTTTTGACCTGCATCCCGTTTAATGGCGCAGTACTATTCGAACTTTCCCTGTGATTTTTTTTTTTTCGAAGAAAGGAAGGAATTTTTTTTTTTTTTTTTTTTTTTTTTTTTTTGTAAGGAGGACAAGAGGTGAGTGACCTTTATTAGTCAGTCACACAGAGGAACAGCCATATCCAATTCTAGATAAATTCCGACCTGAGAACAGCTTGTCTTCAAGGACGCTACATCTCCAGAGGGAAAAAAATGCCAGTCAACTGCCAATTGATTGGCAGCTTTCTCCGCCCCCTTCTCTCCTCCACTCTTTTCAAAAATAGAACAAAATCAAATCCTGGAGAAAAAGTTAGCAAGTTTTTTTTTCATCAGATTTTGGGATTAGTTGGAGAACTGCCATCTAATGCCTCAAAATACTACTATGCAGTATTGTCAAGTCCATACGCACAAGCTAAGTGATTTGTGTATGGAATAAGCGATGGTTATTTTGTATATCAGACAAGACGCATAAGCGTTTGCTACTTCTGGCTGAAACAATTGTGAAACCCACTTGATCTATATATGTTAAAACCTATTTGACCTATGTTAAACCTGCGTGATCTCTTTGCTCTTTGTTTGACCTCCTTTAACCCACATGACCTACTTGATCTGTGTTAAAACTACCTATCTGACCCATATTGTCTGTTAAACCTGTTTTACCTACATGATCTTCTAGCTCTACATTATTCCTACTTTGCCTAGGTGATCTGTTTGCTCTCTATCAAACACATTTTACCTAGGCAACCTACTTCCTCTACGTTAAACGTTGTTTACCTGTGGACCTACCTGATCGATAATTAAACCTACTTCACATGCGTGACCAACTTAATCTATGTTACAATAATTTCAGCAATGTTGACGCGCGCGCGCGCGCGCGCACGCACGCACGCACGCACACGCACACACACACACACACACACACACACACACACACACACACACACACACGCACGCACGCACGCACGCACGCGCGCGCGCGCGCGCACGCGCGCGCACACACACACACACACACACACACACACACACACACACACACACACACACACACACACACACACACACATACACGCGCGTTGACGCAACTTAACGCACCTTAATTCCACTTTACAAATGATAAACCTTTTTGAACTACGTGACCAAATTGATCTAAGTGAAACAATTTTTACTTACGTTAAACTTGCTTTACCTACCTTAAATCTATTTCACATGTGTTAAAACCCTCTTTAACCACGTGACCTGCTTAATCTATGTTAAAATCTACCTACATTAAACCTATTTAACCTGCTCAAAACCATTTACATCCATTACACCTACAAAACCTTCGTGTAACCTACTTCACTTTCGTTAAACCTACTTCACCTGTGTTATGTCTACTTACTTACGTCATACCTACATTAGCTAAGGAAAACAGACAATCCACATTAAACCGAATTCGCCTACGTTACATCTATTTCGCCTACGTTAAATCTACTCCTTCTACGTTAAAGCTTCTTTACCTTCGTTAAAGCTACTTTACCAATGTTAAATCTACTTCACCACGTTTTATCTACTTCACTTACGTTAAACCTATTCCACCTACGTTATACCCACTTTGCCTGCGTTAAAACCTACATCACGTTCGTTAAACCTGTTTAACCTACGTCCGTTAATCCTGCTTGACCTATTTTGTACCTATATCACTACCTATATTACACCTATTTCACCTATGCTAAACCTGCCTCACCTTCGTTAGATCTACTGTATCACGTTACCACACATTAAACTCGTATTTCTCCTAAATTTAAACCACCTTCATCAACGTTAAACCTGAATACCTTCGTTAGGTTACCTCAGCAAAGTAAAACCTCCCTCATTTGAGCCATAGTTATTTCAGCTACGTTAACGTGTCTAACCGAAACCTACTTTACCACTATATAGTTTCTACTTCTTCGCCTTCTCAAAGATATCTCATATACCGTAAACGTTTTCTTTTAAGCCGACGTTAACTTACCACACCTACGTTAACTACTTCGACCACGTTAAAGCTACTTCATCTACG
>JADBJO010013352.1:40000-42500 GCA_016801955.1 Conus betulinus | reverse complement strand
TCAGCCCCGCTGCAATTTGTAGGTTCGCACTTGAGAAGCGTGGCGCCAGCTGAGTCGTTGGCCCGGGTGCGCGTGTCCGGGCCGCTACCATTTTTTACCATCAGAGTCCGGGGGTCGGCTTGATTAGTTCAGGGGCCCCCGTCCGCAACTACCTTTCATTGGCAGCCGTCCACTCAACTTGAAGGTTCAAAGAGAGTCATTTCCACCACCACCACCTACCTCCCCCATGCCCCCTTTCTTCCACTCCCCCCCCCCCCCTCTCTCTCTCTCTCTCTCCCTCTCTCTTTTCTCTCCCCCCCCCCCCCCCTCCCCCTTTTGCTGCAGCAGAACTACCGTCCGTACCATTCCAGACGTAATGCACAGTGGCTGCTGCCACTCAGTGCACTTTCCTTCTTTCTTTCTTTCTTTCTTTTTTTTTCCTTTTATTTTCCCCCTTCTGTCCCCGTTTTCTTCAAACAGGCTTCGTGGTCTTTATTATTCCATTTCTTTTTTTTTCCAGTTCCAGTAATTTGGCCGCCAGTCTCTTTGTTTTCTTTTTTCTTCTTCTTCTTTTCTTTCTTTTTTTTTTCTGAAGCGTAAGCTTCGTGTTCAAGCAAAACTTCGTTGTCGATCCACAGAGTCAAATTGCCATCCTGTCGAAACTAACGTTTTTCTTTGGTCCTGTTGTCACTCCGTTTCCAAGATTCTTCAGTTAGTTGGTCACTTGTCCGCCATGCTCCCTGGACTAAGTTTTAAAAAAAAAAATGAAGTCTGAATTTGGAGCCGGTTGAATGTTGACGTCAACGGAACATGCTGAGTAAGGACTTAGGAAAAACTAGTGCTGCAGAAAAAAAATTTTAAAAGGTTAGTTTCAAACCGAGGTGACAGAGGGCGGAAAATGAAGCAAATCTTTAAAAGAAACGGTGTTAGTTCCGCCAAACGATGTAGACGAACAGATTACAGGACAAAACACCTCTTGGGTCTTCTTCAGGCAAAACAAAGCAACATTTAGGACAATGAAAACGAAGAACGACTAACCACTTATATCTTTTCATATTCGGCGCCAGTTTTGCGCCAAGGCCCATTTTGCGCCGAATAATTATGAGAAGATAAGTGGTGTGTTCGTTTTCCGTTGTCATTGTCCTAAATGTTGCTTGTTTTTGCCTGGAGAAGAGGCAAGAGGTCGAAATGCATTGTGTTGTGTGCTGTAATCTGTTTATCTTTATCGTCTGGCGGAACTAACACCGTTTCTTTTTAAATTGAGTACAATAGAATTGTCAAGCCATTCCGTTTGTCCCACATTCTGTCTATGCTCCTCAGCTGGCGCTCTCCGGAAACGTGAATGTTTTTGAGTTGTTTGATTTTTTCTTTTTTTTTTTTTTTTGGTTTGTTTGTTTTATTTTGTTTTGTTTTTTGTTGTTTCCGTATGTTGCTATGTGATAGTGGAATCTCTTTTTTTTTTTCTTTTTCTATTTCTTTTCTTTTCTTTTTGGTTGCTTTTCATTAGTCGTCCAGTTTGTATCGAGCGTCGTGGGACGATTGTCTCCACTTTATTCTACTGTTTTATAAGTCAGGTGTTTTCCGTCCTTGACATTTTTCCTACGTTTTGTACACATTGTGGGCAGGACTTAAGATGCGTGCGTTGACCAACTTCTATTGTTAAGTACTATTATCATTATCATCAGTATTATCATTGTATTATCATCATCATCATTCTTCTTCTTATTCTTATTCTTTTTCCTGTTACTGCTATGTAGGGAGGGGTGGGGAAGGAGACGGGGGAGCGAAATGAGAGGCCGAGTCACATGAGAACACTAACAAACCCAGACATCTGTAAACAGCCATCCTACGCTAAAGGACACAGCCAATGTTGTGTATAATTCAAACAAAAAAAATCACTCGCACTGAACGTTGTAAACTGATGCAGCTAGTGAAGACAACACGAATCCTACCGCTTGCCAAATGATTTACATTCTGATCATATGTATTTTGACATACTGATCTGTGTCATGTGGAAATAAAAAATATTCATACAGCAGAGAGAGAGAGAAAAAAAAAAAGCGGAAAATTTGAAAGAGCAACCAAGCAAATAAGAAACACAAAAAATATGAAGTCTATTTTTTTTTTTTTTTGCAGAATGCAGCGTGGGGGGGTGGGTGTGGGAATGAAATGGAACGGCGTAAGTAGCACTTTAAGTGTGTTCATGTGCGTGCGTGAGTGTGCGTCAATATGCATTCTTGTTTCTAGGTGCATGGTACTTATTGCAATATTCATCTTCTTACTGGTTTTATTTATGTTTTCTTTCATCTTTTCTATATTTGTAAGCGCTTAGGGCTGATGTAAGATTAAGCGCCATAAATAATCATTATCATTATTATTATTATTATTAGAAAAAAAGGTGGAACTCCATGGTCTTCATGCATCTGGAACAACCCCACCCCCACCCCTACCCCTCCCCACCCCCCCCCCCCCAAAATAAACATAAAAAAACCTCTCCTATTTCTTGTCTATGTGAAAACCA
>JADBJO010013352.1:35000-37500 GCA_016801955.1 Conus betulinus | reverse complement strand
GGGAGTGAGGTGGGTGTGTATGTGCGTGTGTGTGTGTGTGTGTGTGTGTGTGTGTGTGTGTGTGTGTGTGTGTGTGTGTGTGTGTGTGTGTGGGGGGGGGGGGGGGGGGGGGAGCTAAGAAGAGTTCTGGCGGAAAGAAAACTGTAACACCATGAAACACCGCCCTGACTCCACTTGATTGACAATGTATTGAGCAGCAAGAAGCTTTTTGTTTTGTTTGTTTGTGTTGTTTTTTTTTCCTGTGGGGGGGGGGGGGGGGATGGACGGGGGGAGGGGCGGGCGGGGATGGTCACGGGGAATAGAATTGATGGGGGAGGGAGGGGAGGGAGAGAGAGAGAGAGAGAGAGCGGTTCACGGGGAGTGGAACTCACAACTCCCTGAATGATGGCTCGGGGCTCCGCCGACTCAACCACTTCTGGCACCACAGAGAAAGCAGGCCATCTGATGAGGAGGTCCCATGACAGGTACCTCACATACGGTACGACACAGAAGACGTCATGACCGCTGCAGCCATCGTCACCATTGGTTACAATGGTCTGATCATGTTCGATGGAATGGTTGGTGGTAGCTTTACCAGGAACTGAATGAGCAAACAGTGAGGCGGATGTGGGTGTGTGTGTGTGTGTGGGGGGGGGGGAGGGCAGGGGGGAGAAGGGGAGGATAGAGACTAGGGGGAAGGGTGAGTTTTTGTTGTTGTTGTTGTTTTTTAAGGGGCTTCCTTTCTGTTTGGGACTTCTGGTGTTTTGTTTCGCTTTTTGGTGTTTTTTTTTTCAGTGGGCCGACTGACTGATTGGACGAACACAATTAGGCTTCAACATTCTAAGCAAGCCACTGGTTTAAAAGAAACCGCACCTGAACATAAACTCCTGTAGTGAAATTGTCATAGAAACTAAAAACGATGTGTGTGTGTGTGTGTGTGTGTGTGTGTGTGTGTGTGTGAGAGAGAGAGAGAGAGAGAGAGAGAGAGAGAGAGAGAGAGAGAGAGACGCACACACGTATCACATTCATTCACACACACACACACACACACACACACACACACACACAACTCCTCTCTCTCTCTCTCTCTCTCTCTCTCTCTCTCTCTCTCTCTCTCTCTCTCTCCCTCCTCCCAACTCCCCCTTCCTTCATTTAATAAGTAACCCACCTAGCAGCACCTCATCTTCCCTGGGTCTGCCAAGATCTCCCCCCCCCCCCCCCCCCTCCTGATTTTCAATTTTCACTCCACTTGGCAATGTAATAGCGTTCCGTTACTCAGCCACCGGAAGACGGCCGATATTACCCAATCCGATTGACGCTAACAGACGCCATCCGGAAGGGGCTGGTCCCTAGCCCCCCTTTCCTTCCCCCCTCCCCCTCCCCTACCCTCCTCCCTCTCTCTTTACCAAGACCCGCGACAAGAACTTAACCAATCCCCTTATAACCTGTTGCAGGTCGGAGAACGTTGTGCTCAATCTGCGCGTCCATCCATGACTCATCATGTCATGTGTACAAACGCCGCCGATATCTGAATGTTAACTGATAAGACATGTACATCACCAGTCGTCAAGAATACTGTTGTCTTCGTTTTTTTTTTTTTTTTTTTTTTTTTCCGCCGGCACATGTCCAAAGTTTAGTCTACGTATGAGCATCGATTGCGAAGACGGACACAGCACTGTGTCGGCTTTCATCCACGTAACTAACGGCTGCGTTTTGAAACTTCTGATCAAATTTTCAGACCAACACTACGAGTGCTTGTTATCTCTCTGGTCTTTTTTTTTTTTGAGTCTGGTTACATTGGGAAAGAAAGCGTACTGTGCAGCTGAATCCGGGAACCTGGGGGAAAAGCCCTTCACATCTCTCGACCATGCTCACCCTCACTGATCGTTATTCATAGAAATAAATGAATGAAGAAAAACAAATGAATGAATAAATCAATCAATCAACCAATCAATAAACAAATAAAGTCACAAATCATCACGCCCTGTATGTCCTGCATTCATGGTGGCCCCATTTTCGATTTCATCGTCTCCATGCCCTTAATGAGTTCGCGTTTCAAGGTCATCGGTAACGGGCAGTGTCATGGGAACGGTTGCCGGAAGGATGTGGTGGCGCTCTCCAGAGGGCGACTCTTACGCGGATTCCGCGTCTTAGAAAAAGAAATTATTGCTGTCAACAAGTAGCAGGGGCCCGAATGCCATGCATTTTGTGCATCATTTGAGCCCAGGGTACCCTTTGACATTAATTAATTCAAAGGTCAGTCAACTGAAAAAATGGGTGGTCACTTGAGCAGACTACATAAATTCTGCGGAACACATATCACAGTAATCGCAGAGAGATACCGTTTCTTCCATGATACTTTCAAACAAAGACTTCTTCCCGCGAAGTACGTTTCATGTTAAGGCATGCTAGAAAAAAAAATCTGATTTACGATCCAACTTTTAACCATAAGTTTGTTTTTTTTTTCTCTAAAATGTAATGTTCAAAAAGAAATATCTAGATAATTACATTAAATTAACAA
>JADBJO010013352.1:12500-20000 GCA_016801955.1 Conus betulinus | reverse complement strand
CATATGAGGGAACGGGAGGTGGAGGATGGGGGTGAGTCTTTGAGGGTGAGATGCTGAGGAAGAAAAATAACTGAAGAAGAAGCTGTAAGGAGGAGTGGGCTAAAGAGCAATGGAGGGGTAGCGGGCGGGGGTGGGGGGTGGGGGGCTAGGGGATACCGTCTAAAGACAAGAACGCAAACCCTGCCCCCCCCCCCCCCCACCCCCCCCCACCCCCCCAAAAAAAAAAAAAAGAAAAAAGAAAAGGCCCCTAATTTCCATTTATTCCTGATCGTTGACTTTTCCGCATCGATCGTGCAAACTGCCCGCGCTCTTGTAAAAAACCCGAACGGAGGGAAGGTGGGAGGGAGGGGGAGGGACTGAGGAGGGGAGGGGATGAGAGGTTAAGGGGGGGGGGGGGAAAGGGACTGAGGGTAAGGGAGGGGAAACAGGGCATGGGGGGGGGGGAAAAGAACCTGGGATGGGACTGACTGGAGTTGAGGAGGAGGAGGAGGAGAGAGAGAGGGGGGAAGGAGATGAGAGGGATGGACGGAGGGAAGGTGGTGGTGGGAGAGGGGGGGGGGGGGGGGGGGGCGGGTCAGTGGAAATTGCGGCGGCCTCCCCCGTTCGACTGGTGAGCCCCGCTGCGTTGGTCGGGAAATGGAGCCAAACGAGCAAAACGAAAGTGGATTTGGACGTGTGTACCAATCAAAACCAGATGTTGATCCAAAATCCCTATCAAAGGGCCCGCCTAATCACCACTGCTCTACGGCTCTCCGGACCTTGTTTGCCCTTTCCTTTCCAGCCCAAGAGGATAGGGAGAGGGGGGGGGGGGGTGAGGGCGGGGGGGGGGGGGGGGGGGGGAAGGGAGGGGGAGGAGGCGAGGAGGAGGAGGAGGGGGGGGAGAGGGTAGGAGGAAGGGGGGCATGAAGAAAGAGAGGAGAATGAGTTACACGCAAATGGTGCCTCGACAGCACAGTAGGTAGCGCGTCGGTCTCATAATCACTGAAATAAACGCAGTGAGAGACAGACAGAGGGAGAGAAAGGGAGAGAAAAAAAGAGAGAGCGAATTAAGGTCAGGAAAATGAGACTATACAAGTGGACAAAGTGAACAGGGACAGAAATCAACCAGACTACTATGAGAAAAACGAATAAAAACTGTAACAATAATAATGATAGGGGATCATAATAATCAAAGAGTAACGTTGATGATCATGAGAATGATGACAAATGAAGGCAGGAGAAAAAAAAAGAGGGATTCAGAGAGAGAGAGAGAGAGAGAGAGAGAGAGAGAGAGAGAGAGAAGTACAAAACTGGACAAGAAAAAAAATAGTGCAAACACTCACATGCGCGCGCGCGCGTGCGCGCGCGCACACACACACACACACACACACACACACACACACACACACACACACACACACACACACACACACACACACACACACACACACACACACTGTGATAGGCTGAAAGAGAAAAAATATATGTGAGTCTGAGTATGTGTGCGTGCGTGCGTGCGCGCGCGCGCGCGCGCGCGCGCGTGTGTGTGTGTGTGTGTGTGTGTGTGCGTGCGTGCGTGTGCGTGTGTGTGTGTGTGTGTGTGACTCTGACTTTTGTTCGTTTAATTCGGGGAGACCAAAATCGCGCTACCACAAAAACTTGCAGCGTTTCAATATTTTGCGAGCGCCATGAATATACCCCCATGTTCTGCACAAAATACAGCCAAGCCAAGTCGGACCAACTATACACGTGGATCACAAGGGGGAACCTTTAATTCGACACACCCCACACACGACGGCCACAGTCGGTGCATCACGTTGCCCATAATTCCGGAAACCATAATCACGATTCGTGACAATTTTTTTCCCTATCGGAGCGTTTCCCAGATGTACGTAGTCCCTACACCTACAATCATCTTTTTATAGAACAAGAACATATCTTATTGCCATATGAAACCCAGAGGTTTTGTGGGGCACAGATGATCAGGTTAAGACATGCAATTAAACTAATTCCAGTGTCGTCGCACCTTGCAACAGAACGTTAATAGCAGAACAAAAAAAAGCATTGTGTGTATCAGGGTTTGATTAAATTTTCTGTCTCCGAAGAGAAAAACACAACAGGTTATACTGGACAAGTACAGGTTGGAAGCAGTCCAGTAAACATGGGATCCGAGGGTTTTGTCATTTTAGTCTGTGGTGGTAAATCTGTTTTTGTGATCCTTGTCATTAGGTCATAACGTTGTTGGTCAAGTCATTTGCAGTCATCGAGAAAATGTAGTTCGTCCTCAACGACGTCGTGCATAATCTTTTCTTCTTCTCTGTCAGTGTTGGTTTAACGGCCCCTCTCACTTTGGAGTTCATGGGCGCTTATTTCGTAATATGGTTTGTTCTCGTCTGCAATCTGTGTCACTGTGTTGCTTCATATAAGCCGCCTGTTTGTATTCGGTAGCAACTGTGGCATAAAAAGTTGAGCTTGGGTGTGCTTTCGTTCTTTTGTTTCTTCCAGAAGTCAACATAAAACGTTTCCAGCTTCGCATTGATTACAAACTTCAGGCGAGTCACACTAAATGTACCCTGATTTTCCCAGACATGCTGTAATCCTATTGTTGACAAGGTTTTGTCGCATGAACTTCGTCCATTTGCTTTCTTCGCTGTCCTGAGAGATCATTGATTGATAAATCTGTTGTTGATAAGAGTCTTGGTCTTGATCTAATATGTATATCCAGAATGCGATAATCTGGGTTATCACTTTAAAAGTAATCGGGAATCTCCCCAGTTTCGCCTTTTTATCCGAAAACATGGACGCACGCACTTCGTTTCTTTCCGACTGTATAAACAGAAGTAACTTAATTCCATGTTCATAACTTTTTGACGCAGCCACTCGAATGTATATTTTCTTTGTAAGAGTACGGTTTATAAGCCTATGCTTGTACTCCATGATTTGATGAACATTGCTGCAAAATTGTTTTCGAACAAATAAAAAATTGTTTTTAAACCAAAAGTAAACTTAAAACAAGAGTGTGATCAGGAGATAGGTGTTTTGATCAGATTACAAGTGGAACTGCTGCGTGGACGCAAGCATTCATGAGCTAAAGTAAACGGTCGAAGAACCACATTCTTCTTGGTCCACGCCGTCGTGCGTTCTCGAAGTCTCATAAGTGATCGCTCCGGGCAATCTGTGTGTGTGTGTGTGTGTGTGTGTGTGTGTGTGTTCAGCGAAGGGCGAACATCATCGCAATTATCAGTGGTCATGGCAGATGTGAATCTTTCGTAACGACACATGGTACCTTTCACACGATCAGCGATCCGAACAGCCGACAGTCGACCGTCTCCTCCTAGAACAAAAAGATTATAGCAGCAGTGGGTATGAAAAGAACACAGAAATCTCCGCCACAGCGACCACGAAGATCATCCTACTATCCACCTACTCACATACCCACCCTCTGTTCTCCTCCTCCTCCTCCTCCTCCTCACTCCTCGGCCCACCCACCAACCAACGGTCACTGGCAGTTCATTGTTCGCCTTCAAGACATCGCTCAAAGAATATACCCCCCATACTGTGAGAATCGGGAGAGAGGATGGAGAGGGGGGGGGGGGGATGGGAGGGAGGAGGGAACACCAACTGTCGGTGACATGGGGAAAGAAAGGCATTTGGACAGAGGAAGATAATGATCACGCGAGAAATAAATGAACTCTGGAGGCATTAACGCATGGAGAGAGAAAGAGGAAGAAGGGGGGGGGGGGGGGGGGGGGGGGGGAGAGGGAGAGAGGGAGGATGGGGAAAGGGGTGTGGGGAGGGGGAGAAGGGACAATTTGAGAACCCGTTAAGGAAGAGCAGAGCGGCGGGAGGGGAAAGGGAAGGAAACGCTTCCGATGGAAACCTTCTTCTTCTTGCACAGGCTGTACAGTCATTTTCTTCCAGGGGAATTTGTCAAGTGGAGAGTCGGTATACGCCATTTCTCCCTTTCTGTTTGTACAGTTACTATTACTGTTACGACCACTATCATCATGTTGTTACTAAAAGTGGTAGTAATCTCTCTTTATTATGTTCAAAAACATTCTGCATCCTCATCATCATCATCGCTATCATCGTTATCATTAGAAGTATTATTATCATTATCACTATTGTTATTGCCATCGTCATTATTATTTATTATATTATTATTATTATTATTATCATCATCATCATCATCATCATAATCATTATTTTAACCTGCATTGTCTCCCTTCCCGGCAGCCTCTTTCCAGATCACATCCACTTGGCGCTCAGTTTGAGGATATTACTAACTGTCTGTCGTTTTCACACTGTCTGAACATTGTTTGTCTTGCCTGAAGAAGAACAAAGAAGTCGAAACGCCTCATGTTTATCTACTAATTTTTTTTTTCGTTCGGCGGGCCCAGTGATTTTGCTTTCGAGTCAGTTTCATTACAGCTCATCCTACGGTCCGGACTCTTCATTCGTTCCCCAAGTTTGAAAATAAAATAAAATACGAACAAAACAAGTTACATACAAGAACAAAAAATAGACGCATTTTAGAGACCCACGTACGGAGACACTACAAAATTGACAACTTGTGGTGGCGTTTGACAGCATACACACAGTAGCCAGCAATTCAAACTGCCATAGCATAGTGTGAAGGAAGAGAAAAAAAAAGTGTGAAGATTTTCTCTAGAACACACACAGAAGACTTGGTCCCCAAAGGTATAGAAAAAAAAAAAAAACAGTGGATGATTGTAAACAAAGATAAAACTTTATCCACAAAAAAGTCAGAGTGGTAGAAAAGAAATTAATAATACGAAATTTCAGAAAATAGAAACGCCATAAAGTAATGTTCAAACCATTTTTTTTCAGGGCTTATGTTTCTCCCTAAACCTGAGCAGAAAACATTTCTATCCTGTAAATGAACAAGGATTTGTAAGGACTGACACAGAGAGGGCCTACACTCACGTGTTTCTTTTTGTTCGTGTGTGTGTGTGTGTGTGTGTGTGTGTGTGTGTGTGTGTGTGTGCTGTTGTTAAAAGAGGATGGTGTTTCTTTGAAAAGATTGCGAACAGAACATTTCAAAACATTTCAAAAGTCGTCTATGTGGAGTGCAATATGTTGACGTCGGAATCATAATTTGGACTGGTTTCGATACCGTTAGTCTTGGTTCAAAAGATACAAACCTATAATCACGGTTTTCCAGCAGAAATACATCGATAATAAACTGAATGATTACGAAAATTAATTGCTTCCTGCACTCACAATCTTCTCTCACCGATGCCTCGTGAACGTGCACGAGTCTTTAACACTCGTTTGATCCTAGCTTGATTAATTTTCTATGGCGCAACATCCGCGCGAAAACCCCGCTAATTATCAATACACCCTAAAATTATACGCAAGGTGCGTAATTATTCTGATCCGGGCGAAAATGACCCCTTCAAAAGCAGCTTCTAATACGATCTTTGTGAAATTAATTATCGTTCCTGACTTCACCCCCCATCCCCACCCCCAACCCCTCTTCCTGCTCTGTTCGTCTTGCTTTTGCTTTTCACCCTATCCTCCCCTCTCTAACTCTGGCATGACTCTTCACAGCAGTAGAAGCAAACTGCAAGCCTGTGAAATACGACCGGCACGTTTCGCCCCAAGCGTCAAGAGATGCGGCGGAGGGAGGAAGGGGGGGGGGGGGGGGGGAAAAAAAAAAAAAAAAAAAAAGAGGGACCGGAAAAAACAGATTTATCCTCGGCCCGGGAACATGGACAATTTGACGCGGGTTAGAGTTCTAACGAGTTCGCTAGAAAAGTGACACGTGTACATCTGTCAATGGCCGGATAATTAGCCGCTCTGACACGATCCCACCGATGGGGGAAAGGCCCCCACCACCACCAACCCCCACCCCCACCCCCCCCCCCCCGTTTCATCTGTCAACAAATTGTCGCAATGGGCGAGATTAAGCGCGGCTCCAGTTCGTATCCAGTGCGCATCATTAATTTGGCAGCTCGGGAGGTCATGTTCCGGTTCCGGAACGTTGATGAGGTGCTTCCCCTCCCCCTCCCCCCCCCCCCCCCCCCCAGCTTGCCCGGATGCCAAGGAGCGACAAAAAAAAAAATTATCAGGATGCCTTTCGGGTCGTGGGCTGATAAGTGCCCGGGATTTTTGCCTCCCGATCAACATTCTTGGGGATTTACCAAATCAACAGATGCCGTGTTGCTCGAATCGTTACGAAATTAAGCTGCTGTCAAACCCTCTGCAACGGATTTCCCATTCCAACCCAGAAGTCTTTGTGAATCTGAACTGGTGTTTACTGTGAGTCTCTGTGTGAGCGAGTGTTTTGTTGGGGGCGAGTTAGAGAGGCTTCTCCATCGGCAGCCCTCCTCCCCTCCCACCCCCCTTCCCCTCGGTTCCAAAAACCCTTCCTCTTCGAACTGTTCCCAACCCATATGTGACTTCCGATATAGCAGCCAAATACGAAATGTTACACGGTTGTAGCGTTGGTAGTAACCCGTTACTATTGTTTATCAGTACCATGCACAAATCAGTTTATTTATCTGTTCTGAAACTTTTATATTTGAAAAAAAAAAAAAAAAAATTGACGACGCACCTCAAACCGAAAATTTTGATCTGAATCCTATGATAATATCTGTCAGTTCTTGGTCCATGTATGGCGCCAAATAAAGTTGATGACGAGACGCATGGCTTGAAGATTTGTATGCTTCCGATCTTTCGTTCGTCTGAATGTAGTCGTTTCATATCTGCCATGTACAATGTTGTCTACCTTTCACGATACTCCCAACCTGTTGATTCACCAGACAAAATCAAACCCGTAGTCAAGCAAGTAGGCTTACCCCTGATCGACACTCAGTTGTTTTTTGTTTTTTTTTTTCGGAGGTCTACCATGCAAATCATAGAGCATATTGAAGAAGAAGAAAAAAAAAACTATGCAAGCTGTGCGTAGTATTATTTGATCTTCCATTTGCAGTAACGTAACCCCGTAACGAATATCTGTAGCAGCAGCATTAACGGATACCCATTAGCTTGCGGCCAGGACCAAGGACAGGACATGTTCTTCTAGTCTAGCGATTCTTTTAAACAAATATGACTCACTGTAAACTTGTGAAGTCGCCAGTAAACCAGGAGAGAGAGAGAGACGAGAGAGAGAGAGAGAGAGAGAGAGAGAGAAACAGAGAGGAGAGAGAGAGAGAGAGAGAGAGAGAGAGAGAGAGAGAGAGAG
This sequence comes from Conus betulinus, assembly GCA_016801955.1. Lineage (NCBI taxonomy): Eukaryota > Metazoa > Mollusca > Gastropoda > Neogastropoda > Conidae > Conus > Conus betulinus. Next base: position 12,811 of record JADBJO010013352.1, on the reverse strand, counting down.
AGAGAGAGAGAGAGAAAGACAAAGACAAAGACAGGAGAGAGAGAAAAATCAACAGTCAGACAGACAAGAGCAAGAGCACGGGAGGGGGGGGGGGGGGGGGGGGGGTTTAGAGAGAGAGAAGGGCTGCCACCATGCAGGATAAGAAACTGACTAGAATCGAGTCATACGAGGAGGAGGAGGAGGAGGAGGTAGGCAGGTAGGTAGTGGTGCTTGTTGTTGTGCATTCTGTCAGCTCAGGGCTTCTTTACTCGCCAGCCTTCTTTCCCCCAACAATACTCCAGCCGCTTGCAAACAGGTGAACAAGACCAGAA
>JADBJO010013351.1:15000-52852 GCA_016801955.1 Conus betulinus | reverse complement strand
AATCCCGGCTTTAAATACCCGGAAGACGGAGATTTTTTCGCTTCACATGGAGCAGGGTGGATAACTGCTGATAAACATTTTTTCTTTACGATGCTATAGGTTTGTTATTTGGGTACTGTGGAAGACGATTCAGCAATTTGGGGGCTGATTTCAAATAGGTTTGGTTGGGAGACACATTTTCCAAATCCAGAACAAAAATTGAGGTGACCCTTGTACATTTTACATGTAATAACTAAATAAAGGATAGTTTTGTATAGTTACAATTATGCATAGACTGTGAAGGTAATGTTTTCTTCTGGCAAACACAATCATTTTTTCTGGATAGATATGGTTTTCAGAAAATGCCCCATTCATGAGTAATTGTTTTACATTTCTTTTAACGCACTTCTTGATTTAGCAGTCTTTAGAAAAATGTTAAATAACAAATCTGAAACAAATGATTGACAGGATCCGATCCATGTGAGGTGTTCTTGGCAAGTAGCAGCCCCTCCCGACCAGCCTCGGCTAATGCCATCTCTCCCAGGAAGGTATGTGCACATTGACTTCATTGGTTCAATTGTGTTATGATGCCTAAAGCCTAGTAATTTTAGAGAGAGAGACGGAGAGAGCACTGGCCATGAGCCTACTTTTTCCTTGCTAAGGAGATCCCTTCACATTTTGAGACTGTATGACAGGTATGTCTGAGATTTTTTTTGGAAATATCTGTAAATACAATAGTTTTTTGTTTTTTGTTCAAAAATTGACCAAGAAATTTTGGACGAAGAGACAAAAATAGTTAAATCTTGAAACCCAAACATGACATCAGTAAATATTTCTGTATAATGCTAGATATTTGGACATGGAAATGGTGTGCACAGTGAAAAAGCTGTGCAATATTATAAAGGCAAACATAAAGCGAGTTCAAACAAACAATTGAAAAAATGTAATCGGAGAAACAAAGAGAATAAGGAAAACTATGACGGTTCATATACGCTTTTTACACATTTTTTTTCTTCCCATTTTTCCATTTATGGCCATTTTGGGGGGCAAAAACTCAACCTATTAATGTGATAAAATGTCCTTGGATCTATCACCTTTGTGACATAATTTATAACGGTTTATCTTTTAACAGATGAAATGATCTTGGATTTGGAGGCGGCCAGCTCTGTGTCCACACTAGCTTCAGGTGCAAGGAAGGCAGGTAAGAAAATACCTTCATAGTTTGTAGGATATAACATGCAGGCATAAAAACCTTCACCAGAAAATAATCCATTTCTTTGAAAGACTTTGTAATGCAGTTGGGAACTGCTAATTGACTTAAGTGCCTATCTTAGGCCTACTTGATGGCAGAATATAATACTGTCTTTGATGTGTTATGAAGAAAAGAAAAAAAAATGAGCCCTGTCACAGAGTCCCATACTGAAATGGAACTCCATAGCACCTAAATCATCATCCATTACTGCATTTTGAAACATGTCACTTGCATATTGGAGCATGGTTTTGTAGCAGCAATAGGGGAAGAAGACGACATAAAAAGAAACCACCACCCTACTGGGGATGATCACCGGAGATAATACTGTTTTTTGATAGCCTGTGTATGTAGAAGAGAAAAAGACTTGTCTGAAGGAAAATCTGCAGTGGCACAGTTTTTTTTTTTTTTGGCTGTCCCAACTTCTGCGCCACCTCAGAGGCAGTGCACCCACGCCGCTCATTCCGACACCCCGTCCACAGCCCTGGCAATCCACAGGGAGCAGTCAATGTCAAGAGGCAACCCACCTGAGGAGACACTGCACTGCGGAGTCACTTCGGTGGTGTTCATTGGCGCCTGTTCTGATCTAAAATACGCAGGACACCACCTACTAAGCCCCCTATTGACAATAATTGCTTAGTCGCGGAGCCGGCGTGAGTGAGCTCTCCCAGAGGGCGCCACTACGTCCGTCCAACGACAGCCCCCATGGACTCGCCGACGCTAACCACTTTGCCACGGTGGCTGGTGCAGTGACACACTCTTAATGTCATTCCTGATGCTCAGTTCCGCCTTTCATTCAGTTAACTCTTGAATCATCCACTGAGGCAAAGTCGGAATGTAAATGCATTTTGTACAGCGTTTAAATGAAAAGAGGCACAAACTAGAACAGTACATATGAAATTAAAAACTTATAAACACCAAAGGTCAAGTACAAGGTATGTAAACTCACACACGCTAGTACTATGAATCAATAATCCTAGCAATCGCTATATGAAAGCACTCCTCCATCAAACTTTCAGAAATTGTCGAAGTGGCTACAATCAGATCTTAAATATAAACACAGCTTTGCTGTATCTGTACTGTTTGTTAGCACAAATCACTAGAAAGGCAAATATTGGTGCGCATTAAAAACTTGTGTCTTCTTATTTCAGGCATAGCCATGACACCGACTACCCGTGGTGTGAAGAGGAGATCGGCGGCATCAGACAAGCTAATGATATGATGCTGGCTTAGAACAGCTAAGTGACAGCCGACAAATGTAGGAGAGCGTTTTATAAGAGTGCAACTGCTCTGAGCAATCTCCGAATTGAGACAAATTACAAATACTAAAACTAAAATTAGAGCTTGCTTTAGAGAAACGCTCGATTTCATGATTTGCACAACTGCAAGATTGCTTGCTCCTCCTGTTTGGCGTCATATACTATACCATGTCAGACCATAGCATTCTACGGTAGTTCGTCAGCTCTGCCAGCCGATTTTTTTTGTGGCTAATGCAGTAATAAGACAATCACGTGACCCACCCCAATCGACTGTCGCACTTTCCCCTAGGGGTACAGGACGTTGGGGAGCAGACTTCTTCCGCACCCAACTTGGGGGGGGGGGGGGGGGGAGGATCGACCAGCGGGACCACGGATAAATACCCGAACCGACACTGGGGGCGGCCACGTCACCACAGCCATCCCAATCCGGCACGGATCATACCAGGTAGGTGTATGAGGCAGTGCACTCTCCGGGCGGGTACGACAGACCACGCTCCCTTGATACCTCCTCCCCCCCCCCCCCCCCCCCCCTCCCCGGTGTCTCAGGCTACCCTGGCCCCCGAGGAAATCCTGCCCATGGGCCGCCACAGCCCGTCGTAATTCCTCGGGATCGGTGGCTATGCCCCCGAGAGGGACCAGTAGCTCGGATGCGACACGCATCGGGACCAGCTCCACGGTCGGCTGTGGCATCCGGCCTCCACAAGCTGGCTCGACCTTGGTTTCCCTCCCTCTCGGGCGCTGTCTGATCGGCACCCCCCCCCCCCCCCCCCCCCCTGCCCGCCGATCATGAAGCCATCATGAAGCAGGGCGGGCACCCCGCACCCTCAGGATCCCTATTCCCCCACAGTCTGAGGATGAGGAGCCTCTCCCCCCGTCTGGCGACGTGTCCATCGTCAAGCGGTAGCGCCCAGAACTTGTCATTAGGGAGCCCCCACCCTCCGACAAGATTCTTTCGCCAGGTACGCCCCAGCCCCCACCCGCGGCAGGTCTTCCAATCCAGTCACCAGGGAAATTACCATTTCCCCGGCTGACTGTCGGCTTACTCCCAACCTGCCCCCCCCCCCTTCCCATTTCTGTCAAGAACCTGGTGGAGTGGGACCGTATGGCCAGAACAGGGATCCTTCATACCACTGCTGGACATGTCTTCCGCGACATGCTCTTGCAGCGAGCACAGCAGCTCTGGCCAGCATTGTCTCGGAGTCTCGCTTGTATAGCGACCCCCTGATGCGATTCCTCATTAACAAGATAGCGCGTCACCTTTCGGCTGCGGCGGACAGCGCAGCAAGGAGCCACTGTAACGGCCTGGCCGTTAGAGATGCTGTGCTGTCACAGTGCAGTCTCGCCCCAGCGCTTAAGGCGGCCTTGCGGTGCTTCACGGGTCAGGAGCAGTCACCCTTCGGCGGCTATTCAACTGCTGTCGTCACTCCCTCAGTCGAAGAATGCAGGCAGGTGGCGTCTTTTGCGGCCAGGCCCCCTCGCCCTCGCCCTACTGGACCCTCCTTTCGTTCCACCACCCTCTCTCCAGACCCAAGCCCTATCCCGCCAAGCGCCCTAATACCGCCTCTAGGCCGAAGCCGAAACTCCGACAGAATTTTCGGTTTGGCCAACAGACACGGCCTCGGAGGTAACTGCAGACTCGCCTACGGGGGAGCGGGAACAGGCAGAAACCTCGCTACCCCCCCCCGCCCCTCGGGCGTGCAGCCTATCCCGGCATGCCCACCAGTGCCCATCAGCCCATGGATAGTGGCGGTGTTACAGGAGGGGTTCCGCCTACCCTGGGCCCACGAACGCCCCCCCCCCCCCGGGCCCACGAACGCCCCCCCCCCCCCCCCCCCTCCCATGGGAACCCCTCCTGCTCAGGCGGATGCGCTTTGGCCAGCAAGTCGAGGAACTCCTTCCAGAAGGGGCCATCACAGAGATATCCCATCCTCACCTCGGATTTCCCATCCTCACCTCGGGTTTCACTCCCACCTCTTTGTGGTCCCCTAAACCTTCAGGAGGATGGAGGCCATCCTCGACCTCCCCCCCCCCCCTCAAGTTCCTCGGACCCACCAAGTTCAAGATGGAGACCCCGACTGAGATCAGGGACTCCACCATCAGGATTGGGCCACCTCAATAGATCTGAAGGAAGCTTACTTTCAGATCCTTATACATCCCTCCCACAGACGATACCTTCGGTTCGTCAGGCAGGGTCGGGTGTTCCAGTTCAAGGCGCTCCCTTTCGGCCTGTCCCTGGCACCCTTTCTTTTCACGAAGGTAGTCAAGGAGATGGCCTCCCTGGCGAGGCAGGAAGACATTCGCCTCCTGGTGTACCTCGACTGGCTCATCCTGGCTCCCTCCCGGGCCCAGCGCCAAGCCCACACATCCCACCTTCTGCGCCCGTGTTCCTCACTAGGGTTTGTCACCAACCCCAGCAAGTGCGAACTCGACCCCAGTCAGCAGTTCTTTCTGGGCACGAGTTTCGACACGATCTCCATGCAGGTCTCTCCCCTACCCCAGAGAGGTCCACCCGCATACTGGACCTCATCTCCCGCCTCCGCCTATCCTTCCACTCCTCGGCCCGGACCCTTACCTCCCTCCTTGGAATGATGTAGTCCCTCTCGTCCCTCATTCCCCTAGGTCGGGTCCCCAAGCGCCAACTCCAAAGGGAGTTCCGTCGTTGGTCTCAGACCTCCGACCGCTGGGATCAGACCATTCCCCTCGGCCTTGGTTCCTTGGGCTACGGAGGAGTGGCTCAGCCCCTGCACACTGACCCCCGGGGTTCCCATCTCCCTCCCAACCCAAGCCCTGGAACTCTACACAGACGCCTCCAACTCGGGCTGGGGGCCTACTTGGTGAACAGTCCGGGAGTGTGGGACGCATAGACTGCCCGTCTCCACATCAACGTCGTAGAACTGGTCAGGCTTGCCCTCCTCCACTTCCAAAACCAGGTCTCGCACCGACTTGCTCTCCTACTCACGGACAACACCTCGGTGGCGTGCTTTGTCAACAGGGGGGAGGGGGGGGGGGGGGGCACGCTCCATCAGCCTCCCCCTCCGGACAGAGGTTCTCGTCCACTGGTGTCATGCGCATGGAATCGCCCTCCGCGCCAGACTCATAGCGGGGTCGCACAATATTATGGCAGACTCCCTCAGCCGCTCCAGGTCCGTCCTTCATACGGAATGGACCCTCAGCAGGCTAACCTTAATCTTGGTGTGGAACCATTGGTTCAGGCCCATGGTCGACCTCTCTGCCACCCGATTCAACCATCGTCTGTCGCTGTATGTCTCTCCCGTCCCTGATCCCCAAGCGTATGCAATCGACGCTCGCTCCCTTCCCTGGACGCGTCTCATAGCATACGCCTTCCCTCCCTCCCCGATCCTCCACAAGGTCATCAGGAAGGCCAGAAAAGCCCAGGCTCATTCTCATAACCCTGTGGTGGCCGACCCAGTCCTGGTTTCCGGACCTCAAGTCACTCACCCATGTTCCCCCCTCCAGTTGACCACACGGTGGGACATGCTCAGGCAACCCCGCACGGGTCGCCCTCACTCCAACCCCCAGATGCTCCGTCTCCACGCCTGGCTTCTGTGCCAGCCCAACTGCGAGCACCTGCCCTACCTCCCAGACGGACAGGTCCCAGTCCTTCCTAAACATACTTGCGGGGACCTTGCAGGACCTTCGGGACCTCGCGACGGCCTCTCGCAGGGCAAGCACGGCGTCCCTCTACGACTACAGATGGGAGAAAATGGGTCTCCTGGTGCTCAAACAACTCTGTTCCCCATGATCACCCTTCCAATATCCAGATAGGCAATCTTCTATCTCACCTATTCTCCTCCCTTAAGCTCTCTGCTAGCTCCATACGGGGCTACAGGTCGGCCATCTGCACCACTATTCGCCAACTTGGCGGACCCTCCTTCGAGAATGACTTCCTTCTCAGATCTCTAGGGGGTGGCTCTACGTGAGTCCCGATCTCCTAGGTGCATACCCCTTTGGGACCTCTTCATTGTCCTGGACGCTCTCAGAAACCCCCCTTTCGAGCTTACCGCCGCCTTTCCATGAAGACCACCCTTCTCCTCGCCCTGGCTTCGGCGAGAAGGCGAAGCGAGATTCATGCCCTCAGCGCTCGATGACCCTCTGTCGAACTGACCGGCAGCAATGTCGTCCGATGGCAGGTCGATGTTGTGCAGGATCAGGCAGGCAGTGATGATCTGGAAAACCAAATCGAACATGTATCCATGAAATTTGCACATTTACATGTATGTCAATAGGTGTGAACCAGTTGTCCAAGATACAAAAAAAGCCCCTTTTGCTTTTTTCCCCAAGGCTTAAGGTCAATGACTTTTTTGTTGTGTGTCTAAGGCTTGGTATAGCGAGGTAGGGCCCAGCACTCTTTTAACCTCCCCCCAATAATAATTTTTTAGTCAAGCACCCATTTGCACCCGGTTGGATTTATGAAAATTTGACTACAGTACCTTTCCTTACAGCGCCAAGAATTTCAAACCCAGGACTTCTTGCTTTTGCTTGTAACTCCCAAAGGCTAACCACTAAACTGTGGCAGCTCAAAATAGAAAAAAAAGATTAATTTGTTCATGAATGCAATTTTTTATGCATGTTATCAAAATGTGGCTTCTGCGGTTCCAGAAATCTAGCTCGCAATAGGACAAAATTCTGTAAACATGAATTTTTTCAAATGTCTTATGTGCATGTAAAAATCTATTTCTGTTTCGCATATTCTTCTTGGATGCCCATTACTACATCCATTCTATCATGCTAAGGCCGTATGCAATGAATATGGCAGGTTGAAAATATTCTATACAATCCTATATATTCAATTTTCTTTTATGGGTGCTGTTCTTAGTCACATACTTATAGGCAAGCTATGGTATTTTTCCTGAGTAAGGTAGTTACATTATTCTTTTAAGAATGGCATTATTTTTTTTATTGTAGCTCTTTATTTAGGGGATTTTTGTTTCTTTCTTTGATATATTCTTTCACTTCAGTCCAATATCATGTTTGATGAAAAGGCTTCAAATACACTACCAAACTGAACTGATGAGTTTGATCCTGGTGTTGTGTGTTGCTGGCTGTGCACCTATAATCTTCTTCCTGTGCCTTTCAAACTTTGATATGTTGGAAGCGAGTCATACAGATTTTCAGTCCCATTGCTAGGACTAGCGTCATGGTCTCAGGTGGTGGTTTTCTGTTTGGACTTGTGATGGCAATGTGCATGCATATCAGTGCCCCTTTCCACCCTTGCTCTTATCCTCACCATGGATTAGGTGGGCGGTTTTTTTGGATTAAGGTAGAGGTAGATGTCAATCTCTTCTGCAACGTTGCAGAGTGAAGAAACTTAGAACATTAGGCATGAACAAAAGTCCTCCATTTGAAACTGCTAAATCGTTAGAAGTCAGTATAAAAGACTGGTAAGAAGAACAGACTCTCGACCGATGATCAGCTGCCCCAACTACAGCAGCACCACAGACCACATCTTCATACTGGCAACTGAATCACAATGGTTATAACTGCAGACTGACCAATCAGCATGCATGCGTTTGTTAAATCCAATGGACCCACAATGGAATTTTCCGTAACAAGGTCGACAACTACTCAGAGAGCTATGGGCCCCATGAAAAAAAAAAACGATACATTACAGCAGACAGCGAAGAGAACGACCCTCCATGCAGCCTCAAAGCTAAATAGAACTCCATAGCATCATCTTAGTCGTCCTGATCTTCTTCCATCATGTATTTAAAAAAAACTGTCATTATCCATAGACTTACACATGCTCTTTGGAATACCCCACTGTGGAAACATACTTTGCATCCCCCTTAAAAAAAAAAAAAAAAACATGGGCCTATGATTTTTTTTTTCTTCCACAAAATGCAGACCTGTTGGCACTTTGTCATTAGTTTTGTGCCTATGACAATATTACAAAGATTTCTTGCGGTATCTTTGGAATGACTACTCCAAAGATGGAAACACAGAAGCACTCAAAGTAACACAAACATGGGGGACTCCAAATCCCGGAAAATGGCACACCTGTGAAGAATCAGTGCATCATGCACTGACCCCGGCCAGCGAACAATGACACTGAACAGGTCAGTTTCACGGATCACAGGCAACATTTATACCACTGCCAGTAATGGTCACAATAAGGGGTCTCTGAAAATTACAGTGTGTGTGTGTGTGTGTGTGTCACTCTGTGTGTGTGTGTGTCACTCTGTGTGTGTGTGTGTGTGTGTGTGTGTGTCACTGTGTGTATATGTACCTCATGCACAGCCACAGTTCTCAACCGATCAACACCGGGTTATCACTATCGAGCATCCTTTGATTCCTTGGCACCCCCCGAGTACCACATCCGCGGGGTCATTGAGCAGCCAGAGTGTGCAGTGTTTAGCTACCAATGAAGAGAGACATGCATCCCACAGCCATAGTTAAACACCTAAATTTTGCTTCATTTCTCGCCCAGTCACTTTGTTTTGGAACTTCACTAAGTAGAACTTAAAATTGTCTTATATGTGCAATGGCCGATTCAAATATGGTCGCCATCCGCTGCGGTGAAAATCGTAACTTTTGTGTTTTTGACAATATATACACTTGTAACACTTCTAATCCAACTGATTTTGGTGTGCCGAGTTCATTTCTGGTATTATTTTGTCCTTTTGGGGTCATCTTGATCTTCAAATGCCATGGTCAAGGTAATGTTCTTATACCAACGGTCTTGACCGTAACCTGGCGATATTCTAGCAGTAACAACAGGGCTCCTACACATAATGCTACTAATTCTGACATGGATTTTCACTGTATGATTCACTATTAAAGATAAGTCATTCTGATCTTGAATTCACAAGTGAAAGCCATTTTTACCCATTCAACTAAAAAACTGTCTTTGCTGCTTTTTCACTTTTTTTTCCTGGATTGTGTGGTCAATGACACATCCCAACAGGAACAGAAAAAGTTCAAGTATGCAAGAAACATGCTCAATGTAACTGCAGTTGCCTCTTTCCATCACTGATTGGAACATGGAGAATTATCTGCTTTTCCATGGCAGAATGTGACGCAGCAAACTCCAGCAGAACACCCGCACCGTCGAGTGTCACACTTGCCTGCGCACTTGCATATTGTGAGCAAAGTGGGTGGCAATGGCAACAGGGTGCCAAAATGTTGCTCCCATCCATGTTCTAGTGGTTCTATGTAGTCCTCACGTTGTTGACTGGCCGCCCCAAGCAGATGGCATGCTTTGTGCACCAGGAAGGCTCCTGTGTGGATGTGGCCTGTGATGACACTGCTTTGTGGGTGGGAGAGAGTCAATCCAGCTGTAGCACTGCTGTAGTTCTCCACTCTGAGCTGGTTGAATGTTTCAGCAGCAGTTGTTGATCTGACACTTGCCCGGACATGTACAAGGTACATTTCCGCCAGAGCTTCATCTTGCTCTGACAAGCTGTCTGTCTCTCCAAAGTTCGTCAGATGCTGCACAGAGTCAGCGGCCATAGCAGCGTGCTTCGTCCCTACCTTATTCATACAGTCATCTCCAGTCAGTATGTGTGCTTTGGGGACAGACTTGTCCAGCGGTGCTCCAAGCCTAGAAACTGCTTGGTGCAGTGGAAGCATCCGCCGCTTCTCACCTATGCCAAACTGCTGCCAGGTTTCCTTCAACCCCAACGCTTGGAACTGAGGGGTGTAGTGAAGCAGTAGTGCGAAAGTGTCCGTGTCGTTGGAAACTACTATAACTCTCCTCTTGCACTGCTTGACACGAACGGCCCACTCCACCTGTACCACCGGCCTGGCGTCTGCCTCTTCAGTCCAGCTGTGCAGGTCCGCGATTTCTTCACTGCCAGCTGCTTTGGCTGGAAGCACCTCATCATCAGAGACGACAGAGTTGGCGATGACATGATTTCCTTCAGCTCGATTGCTCACCATATCTCGAACCAGCAGCTGAAGATTGTTTGTTCTTCTCAGATGCTCTGAACTTGTCAAGCTGTCGAGGGATGGGTGCGTCTGCGTTCATGCCAATAATGTCAATGGGCGTCACATCAACTCGCTTCATTCGCTCTCCTTTCAGGTAAAGTTCAGCGTTTGAATCTAACACCAGGTGAATGTAGTCCCACTCATGGCAGAGGCTTGTGGCTGATGTGATGACTGCAGTGACTACAGCACCGAGGGTAGAGAAATCTGCTAGCGGCATCTGTCACATCTTTGACATGAAGACTACCACAACATGACTGGGAAGAAGTGACGTCCGATTCCATTGTGTGAGGTCCAGTTCAGATTCAATTTCACCAACGAGTGTTGACTTGTTGACATGAACGGGAAGATCACCAACAAACAGTGGAGTCACTGGCAGCAGATCTTGAGCAAGTATCTGCTTGATGTCCATGCTACGCTCCTTTGCAATGTCCATGGTTCTCTGTGCCTCCGCGAAGTCCTTGGATGACAGATCCTTCTTTTCTTTGAGAATGGTTGCTGGTGTTTTCTGTGGCTGTTCGTTGAACTGGGGCAGCTTCCTCTTTGATATGGTTGCACTCATTTTCTTGGTCTTCTCGACCAGCACCTCCTGCCTGTATGACTGGTAGACACGCTCGCCATTCTCGAGACACTTGAGCAGACGCTCAACCACTTGTCAATCAACAGCCAGCTTGGTCAGCAGGTGATGCAGTGGCACGGGTTCTTGAACCACCGCCGAGTAAAGATTTTGTCGCTCCGTCACAAAGTCCAGCAGCTTCTTCTCCACGTTTTGATTGAATGTGACACGGCGAGTAGAGCTCAGTGCATGCCTAAGACGGCACTCTTTGTGGTTTAGACTGGTTGGCATTGCCACCCAATCTCGTGACGAGTTCACTCTTTGTGGTTTATGGGGTGATTGGTGGTGAGCTGGTTGAGGAGATTGGTTATACACCCAATCTCGTGAACAAGAGTTCAAATTCTGCCACAGAATCGGCATTTCGTGTAGCTCCCACTACATAGTGACCTCCAGGACCCTTGGACACTGGCTGGATGGTCTGCCTGCTCAGCCTTCATGTCGCCTCCGACAGCACAGAACCAGCCTGGACGATCCTGAAAAACCCACTGGCCCATAGAAAAAAGCCGATAGAGCTCAGGATGTTAACTCCAGCACCTTGATTTGCTCAAGATACGAGCCATAACGCAGGTAACTGATGTAGTCCATTTCTGCAAAGATCGGCATAGAGTCCTCGACAATAGCTACATATAGATCCCAGTTTCCTTCTCTGTTGGAGACAACAGCGTTTTTGATGACGGCGACCATCCGCAGCCAAACATCAAAGAATTAGCAGAGCTCAGACTTGGCCTCGCACTCCTTCTCAAACTCCACAAAGTCCTGATGCAACTTCTCAACTAGTCCACTCCGGGTCTGGAACCCCTCTGGACAACGCATGTTTGCAGCAAGTGAAGTTTGCAGAGCCTGCACCTGCTCTAGTTCTGGATATGCAGTTTTGTCTTTGTGTTGCCAGAATATCTGCCACTGGAGCGACCGAAATCAGGTCCTCCACAATCAGCATTCCAGTGAGAGCTCGGACATAATGGCTGCCTTTCAAAGCCGATTCGATCACGTCACGTCCAAACACGCCACATTCAACCAGCGCGTCGTCTAGGCCAGAACCTCTCGAAGCAAGAGTCCCATGCAGAGGAGCAGATCCTTGAACTGTGCTGTCTCATGCAGGTAAACATCTGCGGCCACAGCAAACACGCCTTCATCGCACCAAACTGCCATTGATACTTGGTTCAGCTGTCTGCGACAACTTTAAAAGTTTGTGAGAGTGTCTGACTGTAGCACGCTCAGTAATGGTTCTTGGTACGACGGGAAGGAAGCCAACACGCATCATTGGCACTACTGCAGACTAGACAAGTGTGTGCATTGGGGCCCTGATTTGAGGAGGGTCTCCTTCCGAGTCACCTTGGTGGATCAAACTGATCAAGAATTCCCTCTTGTTTGCTACATTCCGGGCAGTCTGCATGTCGAGTAGCGTCGTTTCCTTGTTTTCAGGACGCAATAGCATGTGTAGCGCAGGGCAGGTCGAAGTGCTGGTTTGGCATGGGGAGGCAGCTTTGTTCGCAGAATTGGCTCAGCACGGCTCAGTCCTGTACTTGATACTGAAGGCTTCTGGAGGGGCTTGCTCACTGTGGCATCTTGGAACAGCACCAAAGCTGCATAGTGTGAACTTTCAGTTCCGGAGAGTGATGAGTTGTCCATGCCTCCCATAGCGTAATCCTCCCTGGTGAATGTACTGGCTGTAGGTGTCTCTCCTCCTTTTGAGCATTTCACCGCATAACTAGCCAGGAGACTGCGGGCAGATCTGATGGTCTGGCAACTAGCACTGGCACCAATCCTGTTGAAGGCTGTGAGAAGGCTTTTGCTGCGATCTCTAACGTGGTGGACATGGCCAAGCACCATATGCAGTGGAAGACGCTTCATCCCACTGTGAAGATTGTACAAGAGAATTTGAAACAGACAGTGCAGCTGTGTACTTCTGTGATCTCTCACCCAGTTCTCCTGTTGTCTCTGTGTGGGCTGTTGTTGCTGTGGAAGCTGTTCTACTGACTCACCTTCCTCGCTCTCAAGGGGCTGGATGAGCTCGTCTAGCTCTGTCGCACTGCTCCGGAACAGCTTGTGTTTTGGGACCTTGAATGAGCAGCAAAGAAGCTGAGGAGAGGCTCTGGCATCATTGTTTTCTCCCGTGACGCCTCAAAGTCAGTGCTGTCACAGAAGTTGTCCTGAAGACCAAAATCAACGTCCACGAGCGCTTCTCTCAACTTGGTGACAGCCTCTCTCATTAAGTCCTGGTTCTTGAGCTTGACAGCTAGCTCAGCAGCATTGTTGTCAGACGAAAAGAAAATGTCAGATTCATTTACCCTACTGTTTGGAGAGAATGTGACAGACTCTCCGTAATGGTGTTGATCAGCTGTCTCACATCACGGTTTCTTAGAATTTTATGGCCAATCTCAATTTTTGGGAATGTTTGGCAATATATAGGCCAGTTTTATTTTCAGCAGCCAAAACTGTTTAAACTGACTCCCGTATTTGAATTAAATTTAGATGTACTACATCTGTGATCATTGCTAAAAATCACAGGTTACAAATAAGGTCATCGGTATAAGAAAATTACCTTGACCATGGCATTTGAAGGCCAATATGACCCCAAATGGACAAAATACAAGAAATGAACTCAGCACATCAAAATAAGTTGGATTAGAGGTATTACAAGTGTATATATTGTCAAAAACACAATAGTTAGGATTTTCACTGTGGCTGGTAGTGGCCATATTTGAATCGGACATCACACAAAATGTACCAGGGTGGTGCTCGATCACCTCCGTTATTTTTCATGTCTAGGTGCCCTTGACTCAAATCAAGCGAGAAATTCTCCTAACACCATAATGTACACGGGACTTATAGCCAGGTACTGGATTATATAGAGAATCTGCGCTACCTACACGGGTAAAAAGAAAAAACGCACTCCCAAAAGAAAATATAATCCGAAACACCAACCCTTGGGTCTCCCCCTCCAGTCTATCTCACCACTCCTCTTTACCCAACCTAAAGTGCTACCACCCCACTCAACCCAAAGAAGATAAGAGGGGCATTCCTAGCATAAAGGATCTACTACGCAACACGGCACACACAACCAATATCAGAGATAAATATGTTGAGTTTTCTTAACTCCAGCACACAGGAGCATGTGTCACATGTTGCATCAGTCACTTCCTTCAAAGGTAGCAAATCTTGGACACAAGTCCCGAGAGTCGGGCTACAGTTATCGTTGCACAAGCACACATACAAGGGCAAGGGGAGACAGGCCACACTCTCTCCAGCAACAGTCACACGACACGACACGAAGGGACTCACCGCAGGATCGGAGGACGAGAGTCCTTGCAGTGCCGCAGAAACCACGCTGATGCGGTTCACAGCCCGGGGATCCGGCGGGAGCCCTCCAATTGACGGCGATCTCCATGGCTGACGAGGCCTCGTGCAGGCACCCAGTGGGGGCTCCGATCTCGGCCGGGTTGACGTCAGCGGCCCAACGCTCCCAGGGCAGGAAGATGCAGAGAAGGTGGAAGATGTAGGAAGGTGGGGAAATGGGCAGGTGTCCAAAAGGTGGGACGAAGCACCAGAGGGAAGGTGAAGAAAAACCCTGCAAGCCAATCAGGTCTGTATATAGTTCCGGAACATGAAGCTGTGTGGGGTATCTTATGTCACTATGCTAGGAGAGGTAAGCACTGTCAACCCCCTTCTCTCCTTGCTAACTTGCTCTGCTTTACAGGGAAGAATTCTAATTTGCTATGTGTTGATTGTTCCTTTTTTCTTTCTCCTTTATATATTCTGCTATTAGCCCCAAACCCCCTCCTCTGCTTACAAAGTAAGGGACTGCAATCAATAAAAGAAAATTACGGGGAAATGATATCCAAACTCCACCTCTCTAATTCCTCTTTTCCCCTTACACATCATCACGGGAGACGAGTAGGGTGAACTACAGCATTCAATCACCCCCATTTTCAGCATGGCACGAATCTCATCCTTGAAGACATTTGTTTTGGGAGTGAGGAAGGGGGTATTGCTTGACACGGATAGGTTCATGTTGGTTCAGCTCCAGAGAACACACTCCCAAATTACATCGTAGTGGAACATCCGTCAACACATCCTGGAACTCCTCACAGAGAGCACTCAGTTCCTGGCGCCTTCCAGAGACAGGTCAGATGAGAACTTGACATCCCTCCAGGTCTCCTCTTGCTGTAGGGGCGGGTATGGAACTTGGAAGGTAGTGGGCAGATCCTCCACGACGTCCTCCACGACTACTGGAGCATATCCAGTCTGGCACCTTACCCTCCTTACGTATTTCTTCAGCAGGTTGGCATGGGTGAGCTATTCTTTACCCAGGATTGTGACAACATAGTCAAAATCGCCCACACGTTTGACCACGGGGAAAGGTCCCTGCCATGCCAGCTGTAACTTGTTACGCCATAGGGGCAATAACAAGAGCACCTCATCTCCTGGTTTGAACCAGCGCTCATGACTTTTTCGGTCATAGTATGTCTTGTATCTTTGTTGGGCTTGGGCCAGGTTCTGATGGGCGAGCTCACACGTGGACGCAATCCTATCCTTGAGCTTAAGCACATATTCTGTCTGGGTTTGAAGTTTGACGTGTCCACTGGTCGTCCTGTACAGCCATGGGCGTGTCATGTCCCAGCCTAAGCACCGTACGGCGCAATGGCTTGGGGACCACAAGCTGAGTCACTTGGACCTCGTCAGACTGGTACTTCCGATGAAGGATCCACTTGCATCGGATGAACTGGACACTGTGGTTCCTGGTCTCTCGGGCAGGTTTCCCAGCTAATTCTCGCAGGGCGTTCAGGGTTCGGTCCTTCTCTTGCAAGGTCCGCACCTTTTCAGGATCCATATTAATGGTATCATGCTGGGAGGGCGGTTTCAGGAGAGGTTTCAGTGCTTCCTGCTCCCTACAGGCCTGTGACCGGGTCATGACTCCTACGAACACTTCCAGCGGTAGTTCTGTTGACACCTGGCGGGTCGTGCCATCTTCGAAGGTCACCTCGTTGCCTATCAACAATGAGTAAGCCAGCTGACACATGACTATGGCCCACACAGTTCCCCTGACGTACAGAGTCGACACCTCAATGAGGACGTGTGTCCCGAGTCGCACGGAAACTCTCCTCTATCCCCAACACAACGCTGCTCCCTTGCCGTCAAGCGCCTGCCAGTACCAGCTGAGCGTCAACGAAGACGGTGGTGGCTCCGGTATCTCGGATGGTTTCGACGATATCTGGACCACGGTGGGGAAAGAAGGACACACCGATTTCTCCAGTTTCTGTTCTCCATAAGAGACCTGTTCTCTCCCGGCACATAGTCCCAGCTTGGTTTTCCGGTTTGGGCAATCTCGCAAGAAATGGCCAGGTCTCCCACATCCAAAGCAGGTCTTGGAGGTGGAAGCTGGCTTTGGTGGAGCTTCTTGCTTTTCCCCCTTTGTAGGAGAGCGCTTGGGAGGTCCCCATGGAATCCACTGGTAAGTTCCGCCTGAATGAACCCGAGGGTGGAGCACGAAAGTGGCGACGGGCGTCAGCAAATGCCTCAGCTATCTTGATGGCCTCAGTGAATGTCTTGGGATAAGTCTCACCCAGCTTAAATTGTAACTCCTGGGACACGGAATTGGACAGCTGCTCCAGGAGTAAGCAGTCTTTCATGGGCATCTCTGAAGCTTCGAACCAGTATCCGACACGTCGAAGTCGTTCATACTGGCGAAAAGTTTCTTCTCAGGCTCCTTCATGGTTCGAAATTTCTTGCGGTATGACACTGCAGTCATATGGAATCTAGAACGCAAGGCCTTCTTTAACTCCTCACATGAGGCTCCGGGGGTTACGTTGATGTACGCCTCCTTGGCCTTCCCCGTGAGGCCACCTATAAGGTAGAGAGCCTTCTGTCTCTCGGAGAGTCCGTAAGTGGCGGCCATAGACTCAAAATGCTCGATGTAGGTGTCAATATTGTCCTGTGCGTGGTACATGGTTATTTTGATACTAGGCGCCATGCATGGTTCAGGAAATGGCGGGGATGGAAGTTCTACCTCGGAGGACCCAGGCGACAGCGCGGCTGCTCGCTCTTCAGGCTCTGAGTGTTGGCTGAGGTGCTCCAGAAGCTCCTGCCTCTTCTCCCGCTCAGCTTGCAGAAGCACTTTCAGATCAGGTACAGTCTCCTTCCTCTCCCTATCCACCCTTCTCTCCTCCATCTCCAGCTGCCATCTTCGTTCTTCTCGCCTCTCTTTCCCTCCTTTTCTAGCCTCTTTTCCTCCATTTCCCAACTGCCTTCTCCAATCTTTCTTTTTCTAGCCTCTTCTCCTCCATCTCTAGCTGCCACCTTCGTTCTTCTCGCCTCTCTTTCTCCTCCTTTTCCTCTCTTTCCTTTCTCTCCTGCTTCTCTCTTTCACTGCGCTCCTCATCGCGTCGGTAGAGGGCCTGCAGTTGCTCAGGAGAGACACCCGGATACGACGGAGCATGCGGACGAGGTGTAAATCCTGGAGGGCCAGCAGGCACAGTAGACCTTTGGGGCGGAAGGCCTCGATATCCCCCCCCCAGTTCTGGAATGTGGAGCTGACTACCGCCTAACTCGTCCTCCATCTCTACAGATATGCTGGTCTGTCCTGTGGCAGGTCGTGGCTAAGAGAATAGAACTGCAAGCTCTGGACGAATACACAGTCCGGGTGGTCGGGCTGGTGGATGCTACGGTGGTTGGGCTAGTCATGCCGGGTAGTATGCCTGTCACGGTGCGCTTGGCCCACTGGCGAGTAAGTGGACCGGTCAATTCGGAGTCCATAATGGTGTCTCAAACACTAAGGTAAACACTCACTTCACACACTGGAGCTCTGAATTCCGGCACAACCCACAGTCACACGGACAGGGTGGATGCACCTCACCCAACCCTAAGGTAATACGATGCAACAGAGATCTTAAGACGGGAGTTAGTCCTAAGGAGTGAATCTACCACACTCAGTACCGAGGCCCCATAACGAATTACACTAACTGGAAGGTGGGTAGAATTGCCGTCCTAACGGTAAATACCCAACACCAGCTCAAAATTACGGAGTACCTCGCTCCACCCTACGTAATGGCGAACAGGGGAAATTTCCCCGGACGCAAAGAAAAAAGAAAACCCACTCTGACAGGCCGACAGTGAGACCGCACGGGACTCTATCCTGAAGGTGTGAACTAAACAGTCACACTAACCTGAACCCGGAATACTTTTCCGCTACGGGAGTCGAAGCATGCCAATAGCCTGTCCTCGGGCTATGAAAGTGAAAAGCCCAACAAGAAAGAAATTGCGACAAGCAGTCCGCTCACGCAAATATCACTTTGAGATAGCTCTATCCAGTGCCAAGGAAATAAAAAAACACTGAATATGAGACCTGAAGATGGTGCCTTCTGCTTGCGTGGCCACTATGCCACTGAAGGCACTCCCTAACACCAACAACTGACCACACAGGGCCTACCAAACATGTGCCAGTAAAACTCCAGCACAGCTCTCAACAATCCTCTAACCAATGAAGGTCAGGACAATAGTAAGGGATTAAACGGACTCCTTACATCAGAAACACAACATAGCAAGTAAGATCTCGAGCAAGCCAACGAAGGCTATTTCACGATCGGCGAATGACTGCACTATTCTACCCCGATATCCAGAAAATGCGAAAGCAATCACTGCCAACGAAGGCACCAATCCTCGGAACAATATTTCGTTTCCTGAACACACTAATAAAACGCCCCCACTCACACAGTTTTTTCACAGAAGAGATCGAATGCACACGTCGCTACACGGTAGGCGGCTCCCTAATTGACTAGGTTAACGCTACGGACCGGGAATCGGGTGCACAGAAGACGGCCGATTTCCCTATAACCCTTCAAACAACTGGCGAAAGTACGTGTCTGAACGGTATCAACATACGGCAAAGCACGGCCTTTAGTTCGGCAAACAACGCGCAAGAGGTCACGGCAAGTGTGCGGATTTCGGTCAAACTAACAATGCACAAGCGAGGCTACGGCGCCGTAAAAGATGAAAACCGAATCGCAAGGCCAGGATGCCGGGAAGGACACACAAGGCGCTGTTCTGATTTCTAATGGTGTTATTACTTACGGCCCAGCCCGGCAAAATCTTTGGGGCAGTTACGGTAACGCACGTCCTATGACTTGACCAACTCGGCAGCAGCCTTACCGTAAACAAGGTAAGGGAGGTCGCGCACACCCAGGGTAGAATGGGAACACTGGCCGACGACCAGGCCCCTACTTACACCTTACTGTAAAAGATCCTGTCTGGCAAAGCCAGCCAACTCACAGATCTCACGTACTCACTAATACATAGATGTTTTTATTGCCCTAACAGACATCCCTACTGGTGCACACACACACACACACACACACACACACACACACACACACACACACACTACCTAGTGTGGGCTAAAGAAAATGAAGTTCCCTAACATCAACGAACTGACAACAGGGGATACAACTATTGTAGGTGAGTGTAATCGAGACAGCAAGAGATAGCCTAAGCAATACAGGATAGCCCTGTTACTGATTATTCAGAGAACCCTGTCTTCTAGTGTACCAATCAATCAATACACAATATTACGTAATTTTCCCAACAAAAACTACTACGGAATCGCGACGCAGACGACCGAAAGCCCTACACTGAACCGCGATAACCAATGTGATGGTCGAAGAAGAGGAACACCAATCTCCTACCTAGCTCACCTTCATGCTTTTAAAGTTGTCAGGGTACAGCCAAATCTGCCAACTGTCGACCAACCGACACAAGCGCTGGTATCGGCGAGCTGAAAGAGAAACCTATGCACTAGTCCCCCCCCCCCCCCCCCCCCCCCCCCCCCCCCCCACCCATCAAGACCACCCCGTACACCTAAACAAAACTACCTACCTACTTATACTAATAATAGACGGAAAGTGGTATACACGGCATGGACGGAAAAGAACACGCAACTAACAGAAACTACGTAATCCGGCGGAACGCAAGGCGGCGGACGGGTGCGGAACTGTCACGGGCAGGCACTCCCCCTACCCCACCAACACTCAAGTGCCGAACGCTCTCGAGTAGGCCCCCTTCCACTCTAGGGCCTAACCCAACCAACCTCCCGCAGCTAGATTAACAGAAAGAGAGAGAGCTCTCCCCATGTCCGTCAGCAGTGCGAGGCAACACCGGAATTATCTGGCCCTCCCCGGCTCAAAAATGACAGGGTTCAGGAGAGGGGTCAGGCTGGACCCACGAATTGCCACTCTCAGGACTCAAGAAGGCAAAGGTAAACAACTAAGACAACACTTTATTACCTATGGACAAGCACCAGCGAAAATCAACCACGCTCTGTGGGAAAGGGTCATACAGAAGAATAAAAGACAGAAGGAAAAGTAGATGGGAGGAAAATGGAAGTCGGGAAAATTGCATATAGGGAAATCTGAGCTACCTACTCGGGTAAAAAGAAAAACGCACTCCCAAAAGAAAATATAATCTAAAACACCAACCCTTGGGACTTGGGAGTTTTCTTAACTCCCCCAGCACACAGGAGCATGTGTCACATGTTGCATCAGTCACTTCCTTCAAAGGGTAGTAAATCTTGGTCGCAAGTCCCGAGAGTTGGGCTAGTTATTATCGTTGCACAAGCACACATACAAGGGCAAGGGGAGACTGGCCACACTCTCTCCAGCAACAATCACACAACACGAAGGGACTCACCGTGGGAGCGGAGGACGAGAGTCCTTGCAGCGCCGTAGAAGCCAAGCTGACGGGATTCACAGCCCGGGGATCCGGCGGGAGCTCTCCAGCTGACGGCGATCTCAATGGCTGGCGAGGCCTCATGCAGGCACCCAGTGGGGGCTCCGATCTCGGCCGGGATGGCGTCAGCGGCCCAGCGTTCCGAGGGCAGGAAGGTGCAGAGAAGGTGGAAGACGTAGGAAGGTGGGGAAATGGGCAGGTGTGACCAAAATGTGGGACGAAGCACCAGAGGGAAGGTGAAGAAAAAACTCTGCAAGCCAATCATGGTCTGTATATAGTTCGAGTACATGGAGTTGTGTGGGGTGTCTTATGTAACTATGCTAGGAGAGGTAAGCACTGTCAAACCCCCCTCCATCCTTGTTAACTTGCTCTGCTTTGCAGGGAAGGACCCTAATTTGCTATGTGTTGATTGTTCCTTTTTTCTTTCTCCTTATACATTCTACTATTAGCCCCAAACCCTCCTCTACTTACAAAGGGACTGCAATCAATAAAAGGAAACTTTTTTCTTTATCCTTATAAATTGTACTAACAGCCCCAAACCCCTCCTCTGCTACCAAAGTAAGGGACTGCAATCAATAAAAGGAAACAATTACGGGGAAATGATATCCAAACTCCCACCTCTCTAATTCCTCTTTTTTCCCCTCATTTCCGGAGGACGTATTACAGGTTGACAAATCGCTATACACAAAGAAAAACAAATGCGCGAGCATGTGATATCAATATTTGTTTACACAACTCTGAGGTTAACCAGAAATCACAGAGGGGCTGAAAGCCTATGCCAGTTCCGTGATTCAGCAAAATTCTTGCATCAAAACTCACACCATCTACAATGCACAAAATTCGCTAATTACGGTCTCACTAATGATTATCAAAATTTATGCTCATAAGCATAACCATACGACATAAACATAAAAATTGTGCAATAACAATCCTACCTGAATCAAAAATTCAATATGTAATATTCAATACTCACTCCATGCACCCCCCCTCCGCCTCTTCCCCTACCCCCACATTTCTACACGGACGAACAGTAACACAACACAGACAAGGAGCAGGAGGGCGATGGAGAGTGCTGATGGGGGAACGCGAGCGCCGCCCGAGAAGTTAGTGGGCGCCGCACGTGCCTGGATGCACGCCGCGCGCTCACGACCAAGACTTGACAAAACAAACACGTAGCTGGATCTCTATGGCCCCGTAGCAAGCGCAAATATACGAAAAAGAAAAAGAAAAAAAAAAAGAAGTATCCTGGGAGAAGATTTCGGCTCACCTACAGACTTCACACGCATATCGAACTGCGGGGTATTCACGTAACCGGGCCAACCGTGCGGTCACGTCTCTCAGTCAAAAACGAAAAGGAAAAAAAAAAAAAAAACCTTTACATTGTCTATGGCTTGACACCAAGCCGTACTATGATGAAACCAGGTCAATAATAGTCAACTATGACGGCGGACCTACAAATTTGAAGATTGAAGAACCAAGACCACTTTGGTCCCAGAACTCTCGAAATAAGCGGGCTTACAATTCACAATAACTGGGGTTTTGTAAGAATAAAGCGCATTTTATGATATTAAACTGTACACGCCCAATCATCTGCTAAGGGCTATGGCCAGCACCTCAAATTTCTAGACCTCCGACGAAAAATACAACAAAACCATACGGAACAATACTATACCTGCAGTTTGTGAGCGGGATGGAGAGGGTAGGGTGGAACACCCAGTGTCTCCTGTCTCGACCCAGGCGAAGGGCAGGCAGGCCGGCACTAAAACGTACGTCACAACGAAGTGACCAGGAACTCTTCAGGATCCCCACCGAAGGGGTTCGTCAAATCAGGAATGGTTTCAAGAAACTGCCTAGACTGTGGAGCGTGGTCCTCCGAAATCCTTCCCCATCTGTCTCTCCCGACTGCACAAACCGAACTGAAAACCTACCGCTGAGCAGTTCACACATGCAGTCAGTCACGCAGAGAAGCTGGGAAACCGCACGAACAGCACGTGCAACTAAGAAAAAGACCCCACACTATAGTGTGGCTGGAAACTTGATTTCACTCAAAAAAAAAAAAAGTTACAAAAAAAAAACAAAAAAACCTGAAGCACGTGGAGGGGTGATGAGGGAGGACGGTCCACGGGCGGCTCACATATCCTAAGAATAGAAGAGTTTGGAAAGAAAGGAAACACACACACACACACACACACACACAGAGAAATCGGGGTTGCAGAAAGCACGGTTTCGTACTCCTAAAAGATGGGGACACCCAAAGGGATAGAAGGAAAAAGTTAGTAAAATCAACGATAAACCACAATAATCTTTATGAATGAAAAGGAATATGAAGGAGTACGGAAAGTATAGAACGTATCCAAAAGTGACTAGGGAACTGTAGTATACAACCATTCACAGAAGAGAACTCTAGTTTCCCTATGTTGACCTATCAAGAGAGAGTTCAAAAGCTGAGCCGTCCGTGAGTGTGTGTGTGTGTGTGTGTGTGTGTGTGTGTGTGAGCACACAACATGAGTTAATCTGACAACAAATTGGTTTAGCCAGAGAGAGAGAGAGAGAGAGAGAGAGAGAGAGAGAGCATTTGCGTGCGTGCGTGCGTGTGTGTGTGTGTGTGTGTGTGTGTGTGTGTGTGTGTGTGTGTGTGTGTCAGCCTGCATATTTGCGTGCGAACGTGCATGCGCGTGTGCGCGCGCGTGTGTGTGGTCCTAAAACTTCGTTTTATTTTCTGCATCTTGTACATATATTTAATTTATTTGTTCCATAACCTTGCTCGTTTTAAGTTATCCGAGATCCGCGTATTTCTGTCTGTCCTGTAACCATGGTTTTTTTGGTCTGCTCTGTAACCATGTTTGTTTTGTCTTTCCTGTAACCATGTTTTGTCTGTCCTGTAACCATGTTTTGTCTGTCCTGTAGTCATGTTTGTTTTGTCTGCTCTGTAACCATGTTTGTTTTGTCTGTCCTGTAACCATGTTTTTTTTCTGTCCTGTAACCATGTTTTGTCTGTCCTGTAACCATGTTTTTTTTGTCTGCTCTGTAGCCATGTTTGTTTTGTCTGTCCTGTAACCATGTTTTGTCTGTCCTGTAACCATGTTTTGTCTGTCCTGTAACCATGTTGTTTGTGACTGTGCTTGCTTTGTCTGCATTGTAAGCATACTTGTTTTGTCTGCACTGTAAGGATGTTTGCTTTGTCTGTCCTATATTTTTTTGTTTGTTTGCTTTGTCTGTTTGATTACCGTGTTTGTTTTGTCTGTCTGGTAACCATGTTTGCATTGTCCGTCCTATCACCAAGTTCGTTTTGCTTGCTATGTAATTGTGGTTTCTGTGTGATGTGTTCATACTTGTAGAACTGTTGTTCAGACGCCTGGACTCAAGTTAACCCTTTTTCAATCCAATGCAGCAGCCAAGCTACCAGTGAGGCTGTGCATTCATGTCGCATTTTCAAGCATCTAGCTAAAAACTTAAGAGGTGAGAGCATAAGATCTCACCTCACTTTTTCCATTATTTCCCATTTGTGGGAGACCTGTTTGCTCGCTAAAGTCACCCACCACTTCCACCCACCACAGTGAACGCGTGTCATTAGAAACTGGTTCAAATGGCTGGGCTGCCCTTCTCAGGTAACTTCACATGCCAGCTTGTTCCTGCCCAGTGCTCAGCGACGTTGGCCCACTGCCTGCTCGTGCGACCCACCGTGTGTGCGCTTCAAACTTGATAGTTTGGCAGTGTCGGCGGCAAAGTAAGGCGAACGGATCATCAGCCCGTGAACAGAAAGCAGCCAGAAACCATTCAGGAAGTGGTCAATGCCTTTAATATGCGCAGTGCAACTGTAACCGGCGATATTCTTATCTTCCCCCATCCTGTATCTGTGATCAAACCCGGGGACGCTGAGGTAATATTTTTACTCTTAATCATGAAAAAGGAGATAAATGCCATTGCAGATTTTTAAGTCTTAAAACAGGGATTTTAGCCATATGAGCGAGCGGTGGTGAAAGGACGAATTGACGAACAATCAAAGAAAGCGTCTGTACACTCAACCGATGCTGGGAAACTGTAAGATTTTAGAACGGCTGAAGACAAAAGGGTTAAAGCAGAGAGGACGCGTGACTGTTACGTTATTCTCTGCTGGTGCGGTATGTTTAAACGGTTGAAAGACTTAACGCATATACAAAACGACACAAGCTCGCACAGTTGCTCACAAAGCGAGCGGCGCGGAACGACTGGAGAAGGGAGGAAAACAGGGTGTCAATGGGAGGCAGGGTTCAGGGTGGGGCGGGGGGTGGGGGGTGGGGGGAACACGCACGAATCGTTAAGTGCATGGACTATCGACGCTACACCATTATAAGACATGCACTGGTCAATATTGACCACAGGGATTACAGGCGGTGAGAGCGAGACCATTGGTAGCAAGCTGCGAAGCGCACGCACGCACGCACGCCTTCGACCACTCCTTCCTTGTCCTGCACACACGTAGAGCCCGCGGAACCACCACCAGTGTGGCACCGCGCATGTATTAAACAGCACAGCCGCCTGCCAGTTGTCGAGCTCCTCCGCCGACCTCCCTTCCGCTTCCTCACACACTTGGTTCTGCCAAGCAGAGCGGAAATAATACCCGCGGTGGGGTCGTGGTCAGTTCTTACTGTATTCCTCAAAATTCTTACGGGCAAAACTGTGTAGGAGAAAAAAAAAAAAAAGTTAGTTCGGATCGTTGTCTGGTCATAATCATCGTGCTATTCAACTTCTTTTTTTTTTTTTTCTTTCGTTACAGCGAGATTTTGGCGGCATTCTTCGGGAACGTCACTTACAAGTGTTCAAGTGTTCTTGGACAGGTTAGTCATTCGGTAGTTCGTTTGTGTACGTCCAGTTTGCAAAGACAGCGCCTGTTTCTTTCTTTCTTACTGACTAATTGTGTCTTCTGTATGTCATTCACGTATTCATTCTTTACATTGATATTTTCGCGTAGAAACTGCCTGGTGATATCCCACCCCCACCCCCCACCCCCACCCCCACCTTCTCCCTCTTGCTCAGGCATATTATTTACTTTTTTTTTTTATATTACCGGGCAACAACGATGATGATGATGATGATGATGATGATGATGATGATGATGATAGCGACGATGATGATGATGACGACGATGATGAGAAATGGTATTTACGGAGCGCATTTTTTTTTCGTCATGGGCTCAAACCGCTTGGCATGGACTTACAATTACGGAGCGGAAATAAAATGTTCACTTCAGCAGACCACACACTAATAGTTCAGGATCTGTGTTTGCTGGTATCGTTATAACAGGTCTGGGTTCCGTGCGAAACACTGTCAGTTCGGATCGTTTCTCCCCGTTGATAACCAGATGCTTGGTGGCATTGTTTGTTGTTTGTTATGTAATCAGTCTGCTATCTGGCGTAGGACTATCAAGCAATGAGCAAGTTTCTGCTCTGTCCAACTGCCTGCCTGCCTGCCTGCCTGCCTGTCTGTCTGCCTGTCTGTCTGTCTGCCTTTCTGTTCACTAAGCGGTTGGTCGGATCGTTATCAAATGTTCTTAGAGGAGTCTTTGCTGTGTCAGTATAGGAGTGATGGCGAAGAGACTGATTATGACATCTGGCTAAGTTCGACATGAAAACAAACCAACCAATAAACGTTCGACTCCACATCGCCATAAACCGTTTGCGTGCAGGTTTATGCTGTGTTGTTGTTGTTGTTTTCCTTCTCCTCGAAATTTGTTTTAAGCCCTTATCTTAATTTTTTGTTTATTCGCGTGTTCGGTGTTTTTTTCTTTTTTAAATGATTGATTTTTCCTGGGAAGGAAAGCAGGACAGTTTACATGTATACATTATCAACGTTTTTTTTTTTTAATTTATCTATTTATTTTTTATTTATTTATTTTTTTTTTACAAGGAACCAGTTTCAGAATCATTTCACTATGACCAAGAGACAAGTAGTCTAATGGACTTTCTTTTAGCCTCACACATGGGTGAAGAGAGTCATGAGTGGACACCAAGCGACGTCAAGTGCCATGAAGTCTTATACATACTTCAGTTAACGGGTGACTGGTCGACAAAGTCGTGTCAGGCTGTTGTAGCAACTACCGTTAGAGAGTGCAATGGCCGATGGATCAACGGGAGCAGCCCTGACAGCAGTAATATAACAAGCAGCATCGACAACAACAGCAGCGGAGGCAGAATAACTGATAGCAATACGGCAGTAACCGTTGTAAATGCTTCGTCGTTTGTTTTTTTTCCATCCCTGCGAAGAAATTTCTGTGAAAGTCCTGTTCTGTCAAATGAACGTATTACGGTAAAATGCAGTTGCACTCCAACACAACGCACTGCTGTGCATACAGATCATCATAGACCGAAAAATTGCAATGTATTCGTCGACTTCTTCTTCTTCTTCTTCTTCTTCTTCTTCTTCGTACAAAGAGCCTGGACAGCAAGTTGTAAGTCTTCATCAACACCTGTCTTCGCCAGATCCTGCGCATCAGATGGCCGGAGCGAATCTCCAACGAGGAACTCATGCGCCGGACGAAGCAAGACCCCATATATTCGTAGTGCTAGCAAAAACAAACGGGCACAACGAACACAAAACTATAATGCGGGCTGCATTTTAGACGGGTATTGTTTTATGTACATCAAAAGAAAAAAAGGAAACGTAACTTGTTGCCTGTGGGTCTTTTCCAGGAAGATGTATAAGACAATCTTTGCACATCTTTCAATTGATATGAGGGGAAAAAAAACTTACGTAAATGGATACAGATATTGTAATAATCATGAGCAGATGATAAGGTCATCCAGAGAAAAATCCGGAGCTACTATCATACAAAACATAATTATAGTATCTCAACCCTGTGGATTCCTGGAGACTAAGGCGGAGTATTTTTCAAATCCTCACCAGCATCGTCGCCTTCCGTGATTCCAGAGGCAGAAGTATTTATCTGTTTAATAATGGGTGGGTGGGATGAAGGAGGGACCGTGGTGTGGATTGACGGACGACAACAATCTGGAGCGGGGCGAGGCAAAATGGATGAAAGATGATAGCACAGAGAGAAGAGTGGATAGGTGGATGGGAAAAAAACTGCGCGCGCGCGTGCGCGCGCGCGCGCGCGCGCGCGCGCGTGTGTGTGTGTGTGTAAGCAAATGAAAGGGGAAAACGAAAAAAAAAAAAAAAAAAATGGCAGATCAACAAAGTCTTTCGTAATTTATGTGGAACCGTCAAGGTCGAGGGACGCAAACCCTGCGCATTGGAATTCGTAACGCTGTAGTCTTCGCTGATTGTATTGCCAACTCTTACTGCCAATATCTGTAGGCTGAGAAGTTGTTCAGACCTACCTGTCTTCGGGGTAAAAGCAAGAGAGGGAGAGACAAACCATGTATAAATAAATGTGGAGGAAAACAGACATGAAACAGAGAGACAGAGAATCAAACCAAAAATTGACAAAATAAATGAACAGTATGTTAAAACAAAAAAAAAACTTACGTAGCCAACCAAAAAAAATCATAATTATCATCACCTTCTTCATTATCATCTTTTGCTTCTTCTTCTTCTTGTTCTTCTCCTTGTTCTTCTTCTTCTTCTTCTTCTTCTTCTGTCATGGCTATGAAAAGAAAAAAAAAAGGAGTAAAGGAGGTATGAAAAAGTAGACCATTAGACAGATAGTTCAATCAAATCAACCAAGGAGAACAGAAAATAAACAAAGGATACGCTTGATCGCTAATCCCGGTGGCCGGATACTGGCGATCAATATAGGTCTTCGGATCGCTCCGGACAGGGAAGGGGACAACGGTACGCTTGACCGCCGATTGGACTGGCCTATATTGTCCGAACCCATTAACCTACATTGATCCTTCCGACAGCGTTGTTCCGGCCTCTGCCAGGAGAGGCTCCGGTCTGTGAGTAAGGGGATTCCACACACACACACATACTTTCTCTCTCTCTCTCTCTCTCTCTCTCTCTCTCTCTCTCTCTCTCTCTCTCTCTCTCACACACACACACACACGCACACACGCGCGCGCGCGCGCGCGCGCGCGCGCGCGCACACACACACACACACACACACATACACACACACGCACACACACACACACATACGCGCGCACACACACGCATACACACAAACATACACACACGCACACATTTGCTGTAAAAAATCGAGGTGAGGTGATCTTAGAAATAAAACATCTTGTCAGTAGTATTCTTATATCAAGAGGTACAACAGTTGATTTTTGCTGGATCCCGTCTCACTGTGGGATTTCTGGTAATGAATGGGCTGACCGGGCTGCCAGAAAAGGAGCACGAAAGTCCGATGAATCCATAGAAATCAACATTCCTCTGTGTTTATACGAAGGATATGGTCTCTTAAAAAAGACAAAAGGTTTATGAAGCTTACAAAAACTTGGTTCTTACTAAAATACATCTACCTCACTCCAAATTGCTCTGCTGTGAAAAATCCCAGTCAGCTACTTTTTCTTCTAGCAATGCGGCTAAAATTGGAAAGATTATCTATCAATCGGCCAACGTAAACGTTCTTGAAAAAAAAAAAACCGAAAACTTGAATCCCTGTTTTACAGGCTTAAGCTAAACGCTTTCCGTACAAAATTTCGCAAAAATTTAAATTGCATCTGCGGAGCAGTTGAAAGTTTCACAACCAGCATCTTCTTTTCTACTGCGCATATTTCAAAAAGGAAAATCCTGACTGCCTGCGACTTGATGGCACGTGTATTTTCCAGAACTTACCAGGTCTTGTTTCTTTTGTTAAGTCCTTGATGATTAGTCCAGTGGGCTCTTTTTTGTAACAAGTGTTCCGACAGATATGAGCGCTTAACATTTTGGTTATACCAGATATCCTGTACTCCTTAATGTTTTAATACTTGCTTTGGGCTAATGTTAATTGTAAAGAATTTTGTATGAATCACTATATATAAGGTTTTCCATTTATATTCTAACACGTTCTTATCCACTTTCTTTCTTTCACACACACACACACACACACACACACACACACACACACACACACACACACACACACTCGCGCGCGGCGCACTTGCTCACAAAGAGAGAGAGAGAGAGAGAGAGAGAGAGAGAGAGGAGAGAGAGAGAGAGAGAGAGTATTAGCGTAGGTTTTTTTTTGGGCCACATCTGCTCCTCCCATACCGAATCTTTGTTCATCTTTGTTAAGATAAACATTTGTTCTTGAAAAGTTTGGCATTACTTTCAACGTAATTTTAAAACTTATCATAACATAGCTTTCAACTTGGGTTCATCAGCTTCGTCCAGTCCCGTTTCGGATTTTTTTTTTTTTTTTTCTGTAACTCACGGTAGAAAAACAACAACAACAAACAAACGGGATTAATGTTACTTAGGTTTAATGTTCACACCCACCTGAGATAATATGAGAGACGTAGCCCTCGTTATTGCAGAATGGCAGCGAGTGCCCACTGGGAGCAGTGTACCTAGTCCCGAAGTTACAACTAAAAAGAGCATTGGTTATTTTATAGAATGACCACCGGAAAATAAATCAAAGACTTTCTAAAACAAAGAGAGGCGGAGACAAGGCCACGAAGGCAGAGAGACCAGTGTTGAGGAGCATGAACAAGAGACAACTATGGTCTAGGATTCTTTTACAGGGTGGTTGAGGGTCTGGTGCCAGCGATCCCCCGAGTGACTTCATTCATCACACATCAGACACCAGGACGGCGCATCCGCTCCACCAGAGACAACAGTACGTACCTGTCACAAAACCCAGTGGAGAACTACATACGAAACAATGATGGGTGCTGCTGCGTTCCTGAAACACACACCGATCAGTACCGAAACTCATACTTCCCAAAGACAATAACTGAGTGGAACCACTTCGACGATAACATCATCCACCAAAAGTCAGTCGACAGCTTCAAGTCGGTTCTGGCAAAAGCCAGAAGCCGATAATATCATCACGCTGTGCACCTCCCCCCCCCCCCCCCCCCCCCCCCCACCGTCACCGCGCGCCTATGCCAGTAAATGGATGTTTTAGCGACCTACTAATCCAGATCCAGATCCAGATCCAGACAAGGAATATCGTTCTGAACAGCGGATTCTAAGGGAATGAGAGGAAAGGGGAAGTTACTAGCATGGACCTTCCGGAGGCAGGGAAGCCATGTCAACTGAAAGAGACCCTGGCATCCATTATGGTGGATTACCTGTGGTGTCGTTCTGGTGGGGTCAGTGTAGTGGTAGATCGGTCGCCTTCCCCCTGGTCATCTGGGACGGTCACTTCTGCCGTCCATGTCATCTTCGGTAAGCGTGGACATTAATCTAAAAGAAAAAAAAAGAAAAAAAGAAATTTCATTTTTCGTCTGTGAGTTACATTTAAAACATCCGAAGCGGGAATGGATATAAAGTTGATGGACGGAAATCGTTGAAAACTGAATGAAAATGATTTTGTTTTTAAGTTTACAATGAATTCAAATAAAAGTTTTTAAACGACAATTATTGTTGCCTGCAAAGAAGGTCAAAAAATCATTATGTCGTATTCATTTTTACTTTCAAATTGTTTTCATTTACAGATTTTTGTTTCAACTCCGAGCGACATCAGCAGAATTCCCTCCCGCTTTTCACCCCACTCCCTCCCTACACCTCGCCCCGTCCCCTTCCCTCCCCCGCCCCATACAACACAGCTTAGTATTGTCACTCTTAAGAATATCAATAATTTCGCTACTATATTAGTGATTGGTAGTGAATATCATCGTCTTTGTTATTTGTTTCTGTTCAAGGTGGTATTCCCCCCCCCCCCCCCCCCCCCCCCCCCCCCCCCACCCACACACACACACAACTAGCGGACAGCCCTGACAAGGCCCTGATTTGTCGGTCGAACGACAGTACAAAACTAGAACTAGACAGCTTGTATAGATGTCCGGTTGTGTGGTGTGTGTGTGTGTGTGTGTGTGTGTGTGTGGTGTGTGTGTGTGTGTGTGTGTGTGTGTGTGTGTGTGTGTGTGTGTGTGTGTGTGTGTGTGTGTGTGTGTGTGTGTGTGTGTGTGTGTTTATGTGTGTTTGTTTTGTTTTGTTTTGTTTCTTGTTTTGTTTTGTTTTGTTTTTACGCTGGGCGTCAGCGAGGTACGAACGCGCTCAGCTGGGCACCGCTGAGCCCGGGGGGCCAGGCAGGACGGCAAAACGGCCTCACCGCCTCTGTTCCTGTTTGAAATCAATAAAAACAGCTTTTAACGCGACGAGTCGAAGCCGGGTGGAACTCGACACGGCTAAATGTAGTTCGATCTGGTCGCTTTCCGCTTCAGCGGCTGAGCGGAGTATTCACCCTGCTGTTTGCACACACAAGTGGATCTCTGGGAGTCTAGATGCCGCTGCCGCTTGCGATCCATTTCTGTCCACTTTAGTGCCGTAGTTTTTTTTTAGCACGCCTGTGTAGTAAGCCGTAGTACGGGGGTAAGGTAATGTCTTCATTCGCTTGGCTTCAAAGCTCATGGTCCGATGTGCTGTTGTTATATTATTGTTTTTTTTTTTTCGACTCTGCGCACTGAAGCGTGATCTTGATTTTAAAGCCATATCAACGTGTGTTTTTTTTTCAGTCATCAGCATAGCATAGCATAGCATAGCATAGCTACTGTAGTGTACTGTACTATTCTGTACTGTACTGTACTATATACTATACTATACCATACCATACTATACTATACTATACTATACTATACTATACTATACTATACTATACTGTAGCGTAGTATAGAGTATTACAATACAGTACATGACAGTACGATATGGTATAGAATAGTACAGAACCGTAGAGAACACAGTACAATAGAAATTATATTCAGAGCCTTGGAACTGTGATGATACGATGGTACATGTATACTAGAGGCTAGTTGTGAATGAAGTAGGGGGCCTACTTGAAGATCGTCCTAGAGTAAGAACTGTAATGAGAACGACATAACAAGCTATATGACAGTCTCTAATGTTATATAAGTAATAATCATGCTCTGCGAGTTACATAATACAGGCGTGTTAAAGACTATTTTTCTTAAGATGCATTCAAATCATAATGTTACACAAAAAAGTCATAAATGAATAAACAGATGAATGAATGAGTGAATACATGTACACATACGTACATACAAACATAGATGCACACGTACTTACACACATGCGTACATGGGACCTACATACATTGGAAATATATTTTACTCGGACTAATACTGAAAGTGATTTCATATGATCATATTGATAGTCTTATACAAAACATCGTAATGGTATTCCAAGCACATCTGAAAACGGTCACGTCGTACACATTTTGTTCTATTTAAGAGGTACAACTATCATTTGGTGGTGGTGGTGGTGACGGTGGTGGTGTCTTTCACATTTTGGCTGGTCTTGTCTGACCGAACCCATAAAAACGGATGTGAAAAAAAAAAAAATGACATTCTCCAAAAGTACATGCCCCCCCCCCCCCCCCCCCCCGTGTCCACTCTATAAGAAGACAGCCGGCTGCTTAATGTAACAAACATATATAAGCATTCTCAGCTTCGCCGTCAGTGCCATTACAACCCAGCCCGACCGCAAGGCCCCTTTCAGGACTCACCACGTGAAAGAATAGAGAGAAAAAATCGATGTAATGAAAAAGAAAAGAAGAAAAAACAGCAGCAAATTAAGGTTGTCGTCATTGTTGTTGTTATTGTGGTCGCTAGAGTGGTGGTGGAGCGTCGATGATGTCTTGTTGGTGTGTGGTGCTGATGCTGTGTGATAGATTCCAGGTAGGATAGTAGGGGGGTGGTAGTGTCTGTGGTGGTGGTGGTGTGGTCCTGTGTGGTGTCGATGTGTGAAACGTGGGGTAATACGTAAAAGTGTGTCAACAAATACTTACCCTTTCCCCTATACTCCAGTCTTTGAGTGTGTGATGTTGTGGGATGTGTGGCCTGTGTCTCTGTGAACGTGGGGTTGTGGGTGGGGGCATTGTGTGGGGCTGGGATAGGAACAGCTGAGGCCCGTTTCAATGGTCTCGGGTACCTCAAAACACAATCCGTGTGGTGTGTGTGTGTTAATAAACAGTGGGTGTGTGTGTATGTGTGGGTGTTTTTTGTGGGGTGAGTAGCTCGATTGTCTACGGTCGCCTGTCTTGATCTCCTAAACTAATCCTCTATAAATAGTATTTCCTATATCTTCAAATATGGGTCTACTTGTTGCAGTGCTGAAACCATATTGTTGTCCTGCGGTGCCTGCCATAGCTGATTGGTTATCGAGTAGTGTCCTATTTGTCAACTTTGTTGTTCCAGGTTCAACACACATTGTTGTTTGTGCTAGCTGGGGTGGCTTTGATATTTACTACTTGCAACGGTCATCATCGGTTCACACCACACACACACACACCAACACAAACACACACACACAAAACACACACAACTGGGGGGGGGGGGGGGGTTCCTCTCTACTCGCGGGGAGAGGAGGGGGGGGAGGGGCGAAGGAGGGGGTGTGTGGTGTTTTGTGTGTGGTGATGTGTGTCACTGGCCACTGTGACCTGCTGTGTGGTTTTCCGTGATCGGATATTTTTTGTCCGTGATGTGTGTGTTCGTGCAGTCGGTTGTGCGTGTTGGAGTTGTCGTCATTGGTCGTGTGTGTGTGTGTGTCGCTGGTGTCGTGTGTGGTGTTGTGTGTGATGTGGTGTGTGTGTGTGTGTGTGTGTGACGTGTGGTGTGTGTGTGTGTGTGTGTGTGTGTGTGGTTGTGTGTGTGTGTGTGTGTGTGGTGAAATTTTTTTGTCGGTTGTTTGCCTGTGTTGTGGGAGAGTAGCTACGGCGGGTGCGTGCACTTCAACGGCTGCGTATACTCTCGGTCGTTCCCTTCCTCTTAGCGCTAGGGGAGGCGAGGTGCGGTGTGTGGGGGGTGTGGGTTGGGGGGGTGTGGGTGGGTGTGTGTGTGGTGTGTGTGTGTGTGACAAGTGCTGATGACCGTTGCAATGGCAAAATACTCAAAGTGGGGTATTTATAGCGGTCCGCTTATAAAACAGTATTTCCTACTATGCTCAGCACGGTTTCGTGTCAGCTACTTTCCTTGTTCTCTGGTCAGACTTTCTTTGACTCATATACTCAGAAAGTATTATCGCTTAGATTCTTCCGTTGTCCTTTTGTTTCAGGGGGTGAAACATATTGTTGGTTGTGGTAGCTGATTGGCTTTGAGTATTTACTATTGCACCGGTCATCAGCTGTTCACGACACACACACACCCACACACACACCACACAGAACCACACACACACACCACGAAACACACTCTCTCTCTCCTCTCTCTCCTCTAGATCCCTCTCTCTCTCTTTTCGCTCTCTCTCTCCTCGACCGGTGATCCCTCTCTTCTCTCCCCTCCTCTCCCTCTCTCGGGGGTTTTTTTTTTCCGGTTTGTTTTGTGTGGCTGTTTGTGTGTTTGTGTGTGTTGTGGTGTGTGTGTGTGTGTTTACGCGTGTGGGGTGTGTGTGTGTGCGTTTGTTGTGTACGTGCGTGGCGGTGCGTGCGTGCGTTAGTGGTGTGTGTGTGTGTGTGTTTGTGTGTGGGTGTGTGTGTGTAGTGATTTTTTTGTTAAAAATTTTAATGAGCTTGTTGTTGATTTTTTTTTTTTCCTTCTCGGAGGAGAGGCAGGCGAGGTGGGGAAGGACGAACGGGGCGGTATAACTAGACTTGGTCCGTCTCTCCTTAGAGAGGATGGGAGGGTGGGGGGGGGGGGGGTGGTTGTCAGGGGCATTGTGTGTGGGTTAGGGGGTGGTGGGGGGGGGTATATATGGGGGGACATTCTTTTTTTGCATCATGCTCATTGATTGGGGGGGGGCATTTTTTTACAGTGGTGATTGGATCGTTGTGCCGCACTGGGTATGCAGGTGAGCGTGCAGTCAGCACGATTCGATAGTCTGGTGTTCCAATACTCTCCGCTGTGCATGGAACAACAGGGATGAAGTGGAATGCCCCACCAAGTTGCATTTCGCTGTTCGGACGTACTCTTGACACACCAATGGGGGAAACGGAGTCTTATGAGCGGTGCTTTGGGAATGACCTATAACGGTTTTGGTCCCCGTTTTCCACGACAGAGTGATGCTTCAACCCCCACCCCTCCACCCCACCCCCCTGCAGCCCCCTCCTGACAAATCGGAGCAATGTTTTTGTCCCTGTTTGTTATAATAATCCAGCAATGCTTTGTCCCTGGTCTCCTTCCTGTCCCCAGCAGCCCTTCGTTCTGATTGTCCTTATAACCGTGTGCAGTAGGGTTTTTTTTTTTTTCTTTTTTTTGTTTTCCTTGCTTTTTTTTTTTTTTTTCATGGCTGGCTCGTTTCACACCTTCTCTCTGATGGAACACTATCGATGTGATGATATGTTGACAGAAAGTGACGATGACGCAAACATTAATTTATATATTGTGAATACGGGAGAAAAGAGAGCAGCGCGATGGTCAGAGAAGATTCCTTTTTAACGTTTTTGTCTCCCCCTTTAAAGAACCATTCTATTATTGAGATAAAGACAATGGTGATTTTCCGGGACACATTTTTCATAATGAAGGAAGATGCACTCACACACTCTTTCATAATGCGGAAGAATCCTCTCTCTCTCTTTCTCCTTCTCCTTCGCTCACTCCCTCACGGTCCCTCTCTCACGCTCCCCTGTCCTCTCTCTCTTTCCTCTCTCTCTCTCTCTGTGTGTGTGTGTGTGGGTGGTGTGTGGTGTGTGTGTGTGTATGTGGTGGACTGTGTGTGTGTGTGTGTACACAAGATGGCCCCAGGATAGGGTCGTCCAAAGGAGATCTATCTTTTCATGCAGCATGCTCTTGATTGTATTTTCTATGCACACTTATTTCCTTACAATGTTTGTGTCTCGGTCTCACCGCGCAATGTCTCCCGTCACCGGCCGCTTTAAAAGAGTTCTTGGTCATTTTTTTTTTAGTCAATCCCGGTAAGAAAACCACAGAATAACAACAGGTTGTGTACCTCCATGAGATGCCGATGGAAGACCTTCGTAATCATCCGCGTGCCACCGAAGAGTCTGAATCAGCCGACCAAAGTCGATTCTGAACAGGCAATAAAAAGGTGCTATTTTCAAGACAGCCTTTGATGATATCCATATCTAGTCAGTAAAGATTTTATGTTTAGAATCTAAATCTGTCTTTCTTTCCTTTCTCTCTTTCTCAAACTCCTCCTCCTCAACAACCTCACCACCTCACTCAACCCCTCACCATGATTCCCCACACCTCCTCTATGTTTGTTTCCTGTCTTTGCTAAGTGATCGTGTGAACGACGATGGAAGTTTGTTAGCCAGCCACTTGTTTTCCTTCCATCACTTATTTGTTCATGGCATACACACACACACACACACACACACACACACAAGCACACCACACACCA
Source organism: Conus betulinus (assembly GCA_016801955.1). Classification (NCBI taxonomy): domain Eukaryota; kingdom Metazoa; phylum Mollusca; class Gastropoda; order Neogastropoda; family Conidae; genus Conus; species Conus betulinus. Next base: position 15,741 of record JADBJO010013351.1, on the reverse strand, counting down.
CACACAGCACACCCACACACACTCAAACACACACCACACACACACACACACACACACGACAGAGAGAGAGAGAGAGAGAGAGACAGACAGCGACAGACATGCAGACAGACAGAGACAGAGACAGAGAGAACAGAGCCCAGAGAGAGAGAGACAGAGACAGAGACAAAGAGACAACAGAGAGAATTATGAAGACAAAGAAAATCCAATGTGGCTCAGTTCCATAGCGACACTCTCTTCCGGCTAAGGTTCACAGACCTCCACACAGCCCGTCACCATACACACTTCGCCAGCTCACTCTCCCTGTCCACGTCTCCCTGTCCACACAGCCCGTCACCACACACTCCCCAGCTCACTCTCCCTCCACACAGCCCGTCCACACAGCCCCCAGTCACACACACAAGTCCCCAGCTCACCACACTCCCAGCTCCTCTTCCCTGTCCACACAGCCCATCACCACACACTCCCCAGCTCATTCCTCTCCCTGTCCACACTCCCCTGTCCACACAGCCCGTCACCACACACTCCCCAGCTCACTCTCCCTGTCCACACTCCTGTCCACACAGCCCGTCCACCGACACACTCCCCAGCTCACTCTCCCTGTCCACACACAGCCCATCACCACAAACATCCACCTCAGCTCCTCTCCACCCCCGTCACCGCCACACTCCCCAGCTCACTCCCCTGTCCACAACAGCCCGTCCTACCACACACTCCCCAGCTCACTCTCCCTGTCCACACCCC